>JBBPBX010003789.1:35107-73444 GCA_038048925.1 Garcialebias charrua | reverse complement strand
TTGAATGTCTAGAGGACCAGACTTAGCTTTTTTTAAATTTTCTACCTGGATTATTGAGCATGCACCAGGGTACATAAATACATTGCTTTGCCGTATAAGTTGCATCTACTGTGCATTACCACTGACAACCCAGAACAGTGGGCCGGTGTTGTGCCAAAAATCGACTGGCTGCCAAATGGAGGGAGCACAGGCATGGGAGGACCTTAACAAAAATTTAACAAGATAACCACCTAAAACAATTATTTGTTTCCTCATTATTATAGTAAAGGTGTGTCTCAGCTGATCTTTTTCTTAATTAATTCATTTTAATGGTAAAATCAGCCGCATTTTGTCTGGGCGACAAAGTGAAATGCAGCTGATTTGACGTTTGCTCCAGGATTTCCGGAGCAGGACGAAGGTGGCTTTGTATGGCAGGTCAGGAGTCTCATTAATAATAATTATTACCCATTAAAGGTTCAGTATGTAATTTCTGGAACACGCTGGAACTTGGAAAATTTTGAACAGAGACACGTTTCTGATCCCTCCCCCTCAGAGCCATATATGGCTCTGAGGGGGAGGGACCAGAAACTTACCCCTTGCTCTGCTGAAATTCAAATTCAAGCTCTGTTTTTATTGGCTGATTCAAATTCAAGCTCTGTTTTTATTGGCTGGTTACAAACTCTGTTTTATTGGCTGGTTAACGGCGGGTCACTGTGGCTTTTTAGAAATGCTTTTAGAGAAGCAAGGGGACAATAGTTTTTTTCAGAGATTACTTGTCTAAAATCAGTATGTCAGGAGGTAGTGACAAAGTGAAGAAATATGTTAAAAATATATTGTTAGAAAAGTTTTATACAGCTCCTTTAATGAGACACTTGGCTTTCCATATTCGTCAAGCACCCTCTAGTGGCAGAAAATTGTAAAGTTCAGCCAAAAATTGGGTTATAAATATGGGAAAAAAAAAAAACATAAATAAGTGGCTTTAATGTACAAGACACAGGGAATGCAAATTGGGCAAAAAAGTGCAACTTATACACCGAAAAATACAGTATATTGAACATGGCTCTCTATACTATGACTATAGTTTAGAAATTTGTAAGAACTTTATCAAATACTGTACAAACAAACAAACCTGCAGATGTTGGGGGTCCACTGAAAGTAAGTGAGGTGTTGCATTTCAGATTATTCTTGTTAACTCAACACTTTTTAAAAAATCTCTCACCAACGCATGAGTCCTCTCAAGTTTCTGTTCACACAGCGAACTCATTTGTGTTGCTAATTTTAAGTGTACAACAGGATGGGATGGTTAGATGCATAACATTGTCTTCCGGTGCTGATAATAGTCCCTTTGGTGGGGTGCAACACCAGGCTGCAGCACGTGATGTGGTGGCAGAGGCATGTTCAAAGTGATGACTTGGGTGCTGGGTGCAGATTGCGGTGCTCTCCCACCGCTCACTTCCAATTAGGCTGAGGGCCGACTGATGCATCTCTAAGCAGAAGCTTCTAGTAGGCATCAAAAGGAGTGTTGCTCACTGACGTCACTGATAGAATGGCCCCGTGGATTAGGCATCGCAGTCAGTCTGAGGTGGCTCAGTATATCCCACAATTAGCATCCATTCACTGTGTTGCATGGGACTCGTAAAGAGTCCCACCTTTGTCCCGTAGCATAAAATGACTTTAGAATAACTCAAAGTGTGCACGGCTCATGTTTGTGTTAATTGTGCATTCCAGGGTTCTCTGTGTTTTCAGTTAACAGAATGTTGGTTGTGAAAACACTTTTGATTAATTGCCATAATTATTGTGATCATTTTTGCCCAAATGAACAGCCAGATGGCAGGATATGGTGTCATATTTGCGATCCTTTCATATTAATCTGGCTCGCGGTCCATCTGAGCACATTGTCCCATTTGCTGTGTTCACAATCTGTCCTCAAGTTGTCCATGTTTCTTTTTTTTTTTTTTTCTTCTTCTTTTTTTTTTTGCAAGCTGCAAGTTTTTATTTGATTATATTGGAGCATTAAATATTAAAGTTGAGGGTGTATGAAAGCAAGGCATTTATCTGCATGAATAGCTTGTGTTTAGTGAAGTACGTAATGCGCTTTAAGTAACATCTCCTCCATGCATACTAAAATTAACTACGAGAGTGTTTTCGTCTCATGTAGTCAAAGCCTTGAATAGATCTAACAAAACCACTTTTTTGGGGGGTTATACCTGCTTTAAAACCCATTTTACATGATCTCATCTTTATTTTATTTTTATTCTTTATCTGAATGTGCCAGCGTGCAGATGAAATCTGAATAACATAATCTGGTTAATCTATTCAGTTTTGAAGTGCATCATTATAACCATTTAGCATAGAGGTGTGAGAACAGAATGCCTCACATGAGATCTGATGACACTCGTGTTTAAAAGCAAGCCCAAAACTATTTCATTTTGCGATATCAATTAACCCCCAGACAAATTCTGTCAAAGAGAGCAGCCTGAGTGAGATTGTTCCATCTTCACGCTGCAGTGTCCTTGGGCTCGAGGAGCCTGTTTCCTGACAGAGAACAATGAAGAGCGAGGTGTTTACAGATCCTTACAGATGGCTCCCGGGCTCTGAATTAGCTTCCTACCATTTCTCATGTGATTCAGTTCAAAATTAACTTCAGATGTGTCATCAAGCCTATCATCAGGATGTCTGACAATGTATCCATTTGATCGTGACTTGCACTTCTCACTGTTAGTCGGATATCGCTGTCAAATATTAAATCTGGTGGCATGTGTTTCTCATTCTAATGATAGCTCAGTGAAGAAATCGCATCAGGGTGACTTGAAAAGAAAATGCCTTCACAACTTTGTTTGGATTTGTTGGGTTTTTTTTCACACCAAGTACTTTTTGACACATTTCACACCTATTTATATCAACAAATGAGTGCTATGACTAAATATCTGAATACACAGATACAATTAACTGGGAACTTAGCTTCCATGTGAGGAAGAAGAAACACAATCTTGTGTTTTGTGAGACAGCTTAGAGCGTTCACTGTTCCTGACCTGCATTGTTGGTGTGTGCTCTCCAGCAAGCCTCCTTTTCTTCCTCTCCCTTTCTTCTGTTTTCTCTTTTTTTTTTCTTCTCATGGCATAAATCCGGGAGATGAAAATGTCATGGAGCAGGTTCATTTTGCAAAGAGGTTTTGATTGCCATGCTCGTGTAATTGATTGTTCCAAGGACAGGGGGAAATCTAGAAATGTCATAACAGTCCTGCTTAGGTTGGTCCCACCGCTAGGCAATCAATGAGAAGTAAAAAGAGATATTGATTTGTGCGCAGCAAAAACTGTAGCTTGAGACAACTGGCGAGCAGTGGGGAAAGTGGCACCGACGTGCAGACCTGTCACCGGCACCTATGAATTACCCAATCTTCTCTGAAGATAGTGTTACCTCAGCTACTCACAGAGTCCTGCGACAGGGATTGCAGCTGTCTGTTAGCTAGGCTCGTCAAACTGCTAACTCCCTGTGGCTTGTCCGATTAATGAAGGAAATGTTGACCTTCCAGTGGATAAATGTTTATGTTCTCACATTACAAAACTTCTGGCATCTTAATGTTGGAAACAGAAAACCGTTTCTCAGCTGCCACATACCTTTCATAAATGATCGGCACATTTTGAATAGGCTTACTCAAACCAGTGAGAGCGGACTGTGGTCTGTTAAGACACTAATGCTTACAGTGGAGAGATAAATATGTTGTCATGTAGGCCTTTTAGCATCAGTCGGTTTAGAAATGGTGCCATGAATCTGTAATTTTTATGCAGTTATAGCTAGTCTCTCTGGATGTAGGAACAAAAGCCTTTTGGCTCTGGAATAAGCTGCAGCCTCTGTAAATCCAGGCTTTGCTATGCCAAGAGTCTGTTCTAACGGATAAAGGTTATAAACACTTCAACAGCCTGATTTATGATAGACACCTCAGGTTTTTTGACCTTTGCATATCTCTGTCTGAAGATATAAATTTGTCATGACACAGATTGGAGGCTTTACAGCAGTTTATGACATGCTAAATCTCAGGCAAGCATGCCAGCCTCTTGTTTTCCATGGCCGGTCAGGCTCACAGTTTTCTTACTTGGCCTCATTTTCAAAGCAGGCATTTCCTTCTCGTGTGGCAGGTAAATGCAGTGGCTGTTGACTTTTGCCTTGCAAGATTATGCACACATTTTAACACTTCAAATGGGGGGTGTTTTGTGCAGCCTACCAGTTGTTTCTGCACTATATTCAGCTGGATCTTATGTAGGTGATCTATGCCACGTCTTTGAATCTACTCTTGTATTAGTGAGCAATGCAGCTGGGAATTGCTGCAGCTCCAGGGTAGATCAAAAGCTTGCAAAGCACTGTTACAAATGGTGGGAGAAGCAGAGTCAGACATGCAGGTTTCTTGGAGCGAGCGGTCCCTTCCAGAAGGTTAATTGGTGCCTATGGATGTCTGCTATGCAGGGCATCTGATAGAAAGGCCCGGAACAAGAGGAAGGGCAGTTGTTAATCTCTGTCAATCTCATCCTCCAATACTAAAATAAGGACATGTTATTCATTCATGTTATTCCCATATGACTTTTACAAGTTATGTCCAGGAAAAGCACTACCCTTCTCTGTGAAATTATCTTACTCATAAGTGAAACCAAAAAGGTATGTAATGTACAGTAGTATAATCTGTACTGGAAATTATCACTTGTCATAAAAATGAGCAATTTCCACTCATTCTACATTGGACAGGACATATTTCCTCTTTGGTGAACATTCTTACCAGTCCCTTGGTTTTAGTGATAACTTTGAAGAGAGAAGACATCAACCGAGAGCTTGTCATGGCTATTTCTGTTCCCTTCGATGTGAATACTATATATGAGAATAAATAAAACATACCTCTGTGCTCTTGACAACTCTCTCCCTTAGCATCAAGGGTGTTTTGGGCGCCATCACTGATCTCAGCCGGCCAATCAAAACATCCCACTTCAGTATAGCAAGGTCACACATTGGGGCTCTTTGTGTGTGTGTGTGTGTGTGGGGGGGGGGGGGGGCACTTTCCTTTACCCATCCTTTTTGGAAAGTCCAACTGTTCTGCTTCCCCATCCATTAACCGTCGAGCAGTTCATCTTCAGGGTTTCTCTCAAGGCACTTGTGAAATATTGATACAAAAAAAGTCTTATTTTCAGAAAGCAAAAACGATGAAGACGTTTTCTGGGCTGCCCAGTGTGGGACGCCTGAGTGCTCGGCTGCAGTCAACCCCTCTTGGAATGCTTTCTATTCAGAAGAGAAATATTAACCACATGAAACGCATAAGTGCCTGGACAGGGCTGTTATGTCTTATTCATATTTAACAAGGAGCACATCTGCCACATCTCTTCTAAAATGCACATTTTCCTGCATGGCTGTGAGGTGGAAAATATGTCAAAGATATGTGACAACTCTGACAAACTAAATTTATTGCAGGGTGTCTTCAAAGGGTGTAAAACCTTAGTTGTGATTGTGTTGATGTGGGTTAAAAGATGGCTAGATTTCAAATAATCTACCAGAAATATTGAAAAAAGTTTGTTTAAATCTCCTGCAGAGGTGCTCAGATCAAGCAAACCCTGCAGCTAGATGAAATTCCAGCTATGCTGACTCAGAGTTTTCATTAATTGGATGATGGGAAATGTGTCAATTAGAAATTCTGTTGTTTAATTATCTGTTAATTGAAGCAATAATGTTTGTGCTCCAAGAGTTGAGAGAACAAACATATGAATAATGAAAGAAGTAATTGCTCTTTATGAGACTGCCAGGGAAAATATAATGGTCTGACAGATTGCCAGTTATCTTTTGAAATTTGGTTTAATAGTCTGGTTGTGACTCTTATCACTGGATCTGCTTCTTAACCAGCTTTTGCACATCTGCAACATAGTTTAATATTGCTGTCAACAAAATCAGTTTCCTAAAGTTGAGTTACAGAATATAAAAAAAATTCTAATTGTAACTAAACTTTTCACTGATGTAATGAGTTCTCGTTTTTTTTTTTTTTATATATATTTTTCTGTCAAGACTTTGAAGTTCCATCTGGATTGATGTGGATCATTAGAATAGCTGAGTTCATGTAAATTTATTCCTCACATGATGCTTCAGGCATGGTGAGATGTAGTCCACAACATAAGGCTTACATTTCCGTTTCGTTTCTGAAGTATCCATAATCACTGTGGAATAGGTCATTTGCAATACCACTTAACAGGCCCCAGATGAATCAATTTCCTTTTGTCACTCAGTAGCCAGTGATCGGTGTAAACATCTCAACTGAAGGCCAGGAAACCCTTGGACACAGCGTTAGGTCAATGGCCTGTCATGAATCAAACGGTGCAGTTACACCATCAGCCGTTAGTAAAAGCACTCATACTCTCCAGGCTCCCAAAGCATCAAACAGCTGTCATTATAACGTCTCAAAACATTCTACTTGAATCTGCGTGGAGTCTCTCAGTAATGCATATTTTAAAAATTGCTATAGTGACAGTAAAATGACGTTAGGCACACTGTATTTTAATTCATTTTTTTCCCTTGTCTCTACCTTTTCTAGTGTACATGCCTGATGAAGAGTCTGCTCCTCAGGATTCCATCACTGAAGAAGATGCTGAGAATGACACTCAAACTGAAGAGGAATGTTCAGAAAAGACCAGCCCCAAGGTGTCAGAGGACAAGGAGCTGGACAACAAGAGCACCCACACCTACAGCAACCAGAACTCTCCCATTAGTGTCCTTTCCAATCAGGAGGCAGAGCTGGAGTCGCGTCTTAGCGACAGCAGTGACAGACTCTCAGATTTCAAAACCTCCTCACCACCTGAGAGCCAGAGGGATGAAGAAAGTTGCAGCTCAAAGCATAAAGAAGAGATGGGCAGTAGTTTGGAGAAAATGAGGGCAGCCTATGCAAACTTTCTCTCCGATTCCTACTGGACGGGGATTGGAATGGACTTTAAAATGGGCAAAAATACCAGCAAAGCCAACTGTGACAGCACCAATGGAAGCAGCAAGAGTGAGTTTGACTGGCACCAGGATGCACTCTCAAAAACCTTACAACAGACACTCTCCCCAAAACCTGCATCCAAACCCAACCTCTTTAGCTCTGTCCACCTATACCGGCAAACTACCAAACCCTGTGGCTCAGTGTTCACCGGAGCAAGTCGTTTCCGATGTAAGGATTGTAGTGCAGCTTATGACACCATAGTGGAGCTGACTGTCCACATGAACAAGACAGGCCACTACCAAGACAACAACCACAAACAGAGTAACTCCACAGCTTCATCATCCAAATCTAGGAAAAGAAATTTGCAAGATATGGAAGGGAAAGAGGATGCACAGAAGGTTTTGAAATGCATGTTCTGTGGCCATTCTTTTGAATCGTTGCAGGATTTGAGTGTCCATATGATTAAAACAAAGCATTACCAAAAAGTGCCTTTAAAAGAGCCAATTCCTGTAATCACACCCAAATTACTACCACCAGTAAAGAAACGAGCCTTTGAAACAACAAGACCTTGCTCCCCAGACTCAACCACTGGTGTATCTGGCCACACTGAGGCACAGCGGACAGCCAACCTTTCAAATGCTAACAACAATCGCTATGGTTATCAGAATGGCGCAAGTTATACTTGGCAATTTGAAACATGCAAGTCCCAGATTCTCAAATGTATGGAGTGCGGAAGCTCTCATGACACCCTTCAGCAACTTACCACACATATGATGGTCACTGGACACTTCATCAAAGTCACAAACTCAGCTTCTAAAAAGGGCAAACAACTAGCACTTGATCCCCTGGCTGTAGAGAAGATCCAGGGTATAGCTGAGCCAGTTGCTAGTGAAAGTGAGGGAGAAAAGTTGTCTCCAAAAAATCCTTCCCTTGGGACCAGTGAGAAGGATAGCCAGTGGGAAGGAACACCAGACAAAACAGAGGAAACTGAAACTAAAGAAGACAAACAAGAGAGTGAGGATCAAAAGGCAAGCAATGGGGCTTTTAAATATCCTTATCTCCGTGAAGAAGACCTTGAACAAGAGTCAGGTGGAGGAGGGGACATTCTTAAATGTTTGGCCAATACAGTGGCATCTGCCATCAATAAAGCTCAAACAGGAACACCAAGCTGGAGTGCCTACCCAAGTATTCATGCTGCCTACCAGCTCTCTGGCATCATCAAAAATACCCCCCTCTCTGCATCTCCCCCTACTCAGCTAAAGCAGACATTTAACCACAAGTTGAGGCCAATTGCCCCAAAGGGAAAGCTATACCACAGTACTGTGGGAGTTGAGACTCCCCAGGGAACACATCAAAATGTGGACATCAAAAAAGAAAAGGATGGCATTAGCGATGGCAAAGAAAGTCAGAATATAAAGTTTGATCTGTTGGAGAATGATGACAGCGATTGTCAGGATGATTCCTCTTCCTCTTCAAAGCTCGATGCAGACTGTGTGAATGAAGAGGGGGAAACGATCAAAGAGAAGTTAAGCCCAGATTTCTCTGACAGAGGGAAGACACCAAGCCCTGCTGCCAGCAATGGACGCAACACTATATCAGAACCTCTCAGTGACACTCCAGATATTCTCGGCATAAACCCTCTCAGTGCACTACAGTCAGTTCTGAACAATCACCTGGGCAAAGCAAACAAGCCCAATAATTCAAGAGCAGATAAAATATCTGCACATGTGCAGTCTATTTTTGCTGATTTTAACCGTGGCAGTGAGAAACCAGCTTCAATGCTTAGAAGTCCTGTAAGAAATAGACCTAATAATCCCTTTCTCTTGGTCAGTGATGACCAGCCAATAGATTTAACAAAATCAAAACACAGCAAGGCAAGCTCTTTGCTGCTACATCCCTCAACGCCAATGCCACAGAAATATGCTTTGTCTGACATTGCAGACATGGTTAAAGTTCTCCCAAAAGCCACCACACCAAAACCATCTATACCGTCAAGGAGTCCAACCATGAAGCTTGAATCTGATGTGCGACGCTTTGAAGATGTGTCTGCAGAGCTCTACTCCGTCCACAAGCGCAAAGGTAGACAGTCTAACTGGAATCCTCGACATCTCCTCATCCTGCAGGCTCAGTTTGCCTCCAGCCTCTTCCAGACATCTGAGGGAAAGTATTTGCTCTCTGACCTTGGCCCCCAGGAACGGATGCACATCTCCAAATTCACTGGATTGTCAATGACCACCATAAGCCACTGGCTAGCAAATGTTAAATATCAACTGCGAAAAACAGGAGGGACCAAATTTCTAAAGAACATGGACACAGGCCACCCAGTCTTCTACTGTAATGACTGCGCCTCCCAGTTTAGGTCCCCCACCACATTCATTTCCCATCTGGAATCCCACCTTGGGTTCCAAATCAAAGACATGTGTAAAATGCCCATAGAGCACCAAACGAAGATAGAGGAGCCTGAAATGTTGAAGGCTCTTAGTGTCAGAGGCACTGAGGCTCTGGCCACAGAGGACGACATTGACGCAAAGTTCAAATGTAAGCTCTGCTGTCGGACATTTGCGAGTAATCACGCAGTCAAACTCCATCTGAGTAAAACTCACAGCAAATCCCCAGATAACCATTCACAATATGTTGAAATGGACAAGGAGTAGGGGTTCATTCTGTTACTTTGGCCATTCTTTTCCTTTTCTTCCTTTTTCATTTTAATACACGGGTCAGATATTTCAACTAGTTTTCAATTAGCATTGTGTAGTGTGCATCATCATGACTTTAAAACAAATGTTGGCATACAGCAAAGACACACTGGCTAGAAGCAGTGTGAGCAAACACTAAGAGATCCTTTTGCACCCGGCTCAAATGCACCACCAGTAATGAAATGTATTACTGCTTGAAGAAAAAAATAATTGCTGATGTTTGCATGCAATAACCCTGGCTATGACTACTATTTATTTGTATATGTCAAGTTTCAATTGTATTTTAAAGACAAAAAAAAATGAACTAATTGAACTACTTGTATGACCTCTGTGGTACCGTACATCTGCACAGATGTGCAGCTGTTAAAGCAGGCGACCTGAAACATGAGAACACACATGCAGACCTGTACAGTATATCTCCATGTAAAAATGTTTTGTGTTGCTATGAAAGAAGAAAAAAAAAGCACTTTAATAAATGTTTAATCACCAGTTTAGATGCAGATTCTGTACATGGCTCAAAAACAATTAGATGATTTGAAAACAAGGATATTTCACATGTAAATAAATTTTAGAAGGAAAAAAAAACTGTTTCATGCAACAACGAGAACAAAACAGATACCTGTGATCCCTGCACCTTTTTCTACTTATTCCAATAAAGAGTTAACATTTGATAATGGCTTGTATTTTTTGTGCTTTTAATTTTATTTATTTATTCATTTATTTTCATTTTATGTCTAAACAACAACAAAAAACTGTACTGAAAACATTAGGTTAAAAGAAAAAGAAAATAAATTTAACTGCAAAAGTATGTCTAATTTCCCATTTCCTACATATTTCCCATTTTGATTTTCCATACTTGTCCTGACTCAAATTTTCAAGCTTTTTAATCAAAAAAATTAATAAAATAAAATATAATAAAATGATTGAGGGTAAAATGATTATGGACATTTTTTTAAACTTTGGCTTTTCAATGCCTCTTTGGAGAATTAACAGAGTGCTAAATGAATTGTTTAGACCTAAATCCAGCTCTTGTTTTATTTCAGCTTTAAATAAAATATATGCAATTGTTCTTGTGTAGGTTAAATACTGTCTGATCAGAATCTGATCACCTTATCATGCTTTTTTTTATGCATGAGCCTAAACACATTGCTATTTGATTAAAGTTGATACATTTTCATAGACTATTACAAACAGTAATCGCTTTAAAAGACATCAGTGGACCATGTTGTTTTTATTTCACATAGTCAAAGTGAAAAATGCCCAGCTAAAGAGTGAAAATCCAAGATTATGCATACATTTTTCTTTTTCATGTACTTATCAGGACCCAAAAAAAAATACTCAAGTTCTATATGTTTCAAGCTGGATGTTCTCTCCGTGCATGCGTGGGTTTTCTCTGGGTACTCCGGTTTCCTCCCACAGAAACATGCACGTTAGACTCTTTGACAACAAAATTGGTGAAAGTGAGAGAGTGAATGGTTGTTTGTCTCATTTGTCTCCATGTATCCCTGTGATGGACTGGAGACCTGTCCAGGATGTCCCCTGCCTCTTGCACAGTGGCACAGTGACCCCCCATGACCTGAAAAGGAAGAAGCAGGTAAAGAAAAAGGATGAATGAACGTTTCAAGCCGGTGTAGGAAGCCTGTTTTTGTACAAAAACCAGCACAAATTTAGAGAATGTTCTAAATGAACGATGATGAAAAAGGTTAAAAAAACAACTGGCATTTGATTCTGAAGCTGAACATGTTTCACTTCCCATCCGAGAGGCTTTATCAATTCTAAAATGTCTGGAGTGTCGGTGTTCCATGCTTTATAGAATAATGAATTCCATTTATAATGCACTTTTCATTAATAAAAATCTCAAAGTGCTACAAAGTGTAACAAAGCAAAGATCAAAATAAAACAAGTGATAAAATCAAATAAAATCAATAATAATATCGACTAAGATCAAAGATAAAATCATGTGGATGCAGATTAGGCTTGCTTAAAAAATAAATAAAATAAAACAAGTGATAAAATCAAGTAAAATCAATAATGATATCAGCTAAGATCAAAGATAAAATCATGTGGAGGCAGAATAGGCTTGCTTAAAAAGAAAGGTCTTTATGCTGCTTTTAAAGTCAACCAGTGACTGTGGAGCTCTCAGGTCGTCAGGGAGGGAGTTCCACAGGCGGGGGGCAGCCACACAGAATGCTCGGTCTCCCATGGTCCTCAATTTGGTCCGAGGAATATGAAGTAAATTACTGTTCTGTGATCGTAGAGACCGGGTGGATGAATATGGTGCAAGAATGTCCTTTAGATAGTCAGGTGAAGTGCCGTGCAAGCATTGATGGGTAATGAGAGCAGTTTTGTATTGAATTCTGTAGGTGACAGGAAGCCAATGGAGGTTATGGAGAATGGGTGTAATATGTTCAAATTTACGAACTCTCAACAGAATCCTTGCTGCACTGTTTTGAATGTATTGAAGTTTCTGAAGGTTTTTGCCAGGGATACCAATAAACAGGGAGTTGCAGTAGTCGAGCCTGGAGGAGACAAAGGCATGGACGAGTTTCTCAGCATCAGGAAAAGTCAGAGATGGGCGAAGTCTGGAGATGTTTCGAAGATGGAAGAAGCAGGTTTTAAACAGATGCTTAATGTGATTTTCAAATGTAAGATGAGAGTCCATTTTTATTCCAAGATTTGTAACAGAGGTGGAGAGGGGGATGTCTTGACCAGAACTGCATGAGAGGCCTGGACGTGTCCTCAGATCCAGCTGCAGGTTAGACTGGAACGACTCGCACGCACAGTGGAGGCCCGTTAGCCTCTTTGCCTGCCTGGCTCACAGAGCGATGTTAATGTTATGTGTTGTCATCTGTAGCTAAAGGATGAGGGTCTATATTACTACACATCATTGTATGTTCCCATACAATGGCGAATTTAGTTCTCTGCATTTAACCCATCACAGTTGAAATGTACCCAGGTGGAGCAGTGGGCAGCTATGTAAGCACCCGGGGAGCAATTGGGAATTGGGTGTCTTGCTCAGAGGCACCACAATGTGGGAATCTATGGGACCGAATCGGGGACTTTTGGGTCCCGGTTCGGCTGCCCTGCCTTTACCCCATTTCGGTCTCTTTTGGTGACCTGTGTGAACTGGAGTCTAAATGGTGGATAACTCATGTTAATGTTTGCTTCAGTTCAACAAAGACACTTCCTATGTTCTTCATTTTAGGTTCAAGATGGCAGATTTATTTCCATTAACCAATTATTATGACCTAAGAAATGAAGTGATACACAAAAACCTTCTTCAGTTTGAAATATCTGCCTCATCATGTTTTTATGTCCACAGAGAACCTTGGCTGTAGGAGACAAAGAGCGCCATCACAATTCTCTTTTCACCTTATGACTTTTAGATACACTTGAAAGATCTATCCTCCTGTCAGACTTTATTGCTTCCCCGTGAACGCGGCTGCTGCTGCTGCTGCTGCAAGATACCATCATAACAATTAAACATATTTCCTCCAGCTCTATTATTTCAAGGCTATTAAAAATAATTGCCTTCTAAATTCATAAACATTTTATGCAATTCATCTCTTTTCAAGCAATCAAGTCCTCAATTACCACCACCCATCAAATCTCTGTTTTATAACAGGCAACTGACATTTGATGGTAACTGGGGAAAAGCACATGGGCACTGCGGTGATTTGATGCTGTGACACCGACTTGCCCCCTATTGTTGGAAATGAGCAGGCAATCACGTTGTTCATCAGATGACTCCTAATGCAGTTAAAGTATTCAGCTATAATTTCTCCCTGCATTTATAATTACTGTCAAAGACCACACACCTCAGTGAGCAGATTAAAGCTATAAATTATTTAGAGCCTTTCTTCGCCAATGGATCTCTGATTTGTCTGTAGGGCCATTATGTTTTAGAGGAGCAACTTCTTTTAAATTGAAGCCGGCGTTGTTCTTAATCCACAGCAGACGGCTCTGCAGAGAGGAGAGGACGAGAATACTGTTTGTGTTTGTTCGTTCAGATTTGACAAACTCTGACTGCAACCTTTTTATAAAAACATGGCTCCGTGTTATCCACATAACTTTGCACTAGCTCGTTTTCAAAGCGTATGTAGGTTTGATGATATGGACCCAGCGTGACCTGGGAACAATAAACACCGTTGTTTAATTAACATTGTATACAATATGAACACCAATGGGTTAGTCCTCTGTGTGTTTTTAGGGGTGACCCTCAGCTACTACCACACCAAGTTTTAGGTCAGCATCTGGAAATGGCTGTTATGAGGGGAGTGGTGGTGCAGAGGTTAGAGAAGGCGCCTATGATCGGAAGGTTGCCAGTTCGACTTCCTGCACCAACAACATTAAAAATGTGGGTGGGAAAGGTGAAACACCCACACCTGCCTCCACCCTAATTTGCCCCACTCTGGGCCCATGAGCAAGGCCCCTAACCTCCACCATCTGCTCCCCTGGGCACCCTAGATAGCAGCTCTCTGCTCCACGCACAGGGCTGTGGTAGCTCGGTGGTTGTGTCAGGAACGATCGCCAAGTCTTTGTGCGAGTTAGTTCACTGTGACCCCTGAAGAAGAGAGCAGCCGAAAGAAGAAAGAAATCTGGAATTGACAGTTATGGTCATTTTGTACTTCCTACTTTTTTATGTCTTGAATTGTGTCCTGACAAGGACATGGTGTGGAAAAATCTTTTTTTTTTTATATACCACTATTCTATCATCATGGTCTTTCCCCTTTTCTATCTAAAAAATAAGGGGCCATGCTCCTATACTCTGCCCATCTTTCAGACGACTGTATGGAATATAATCTCACTGTACTTCGGTGCAATGATATTAAAGCTTATTCTGATTCTGATCCTAAATTCAGTAGTGTGCCAACCGTCTTAAGTTGGGTTGACTGAAGTTAATCAGCTGTAGATCTACTAATGTAATATTTTACGGATGTACAGTACATCCGTAAAATATTTCCTGAACATTTCACTAAAATTTGTTTAGTGGTTCACAAAATATTTTGCTAACAGAGCAGAAAAACAATGTGATAAAAATGCAAAGTGTATGAACTGAAGTGATCGGCTCTGATTATAATTTGTTCTGATAAGTCAAAATCAGAAAATGATTTATTATTGGTAATCAAAAATTTAAATTTAACAAAAAATATATGGAAAAAACATCAGGGTTAATATTAAGAATAATAAAAATATTTGACAAATATGCAAAGTACAAGTAGCCTTTTAAATATATACTTTGCTCTGAGTCTTTTGATGAATACCAGTGATTACACATTGCAGAAAATGAGGTGAAATAAGCTCATAATTCTCTGTATGCTTTTTATTAATTGATTTGGGATGTTTGGATATGAACACGGTTAATTGCACCATTTATACGATGTGTCACGGCTAATTACAAAGCACAGTCAGCTTTCTTTAAGCACGCAGACACACAATCTGAGGGCTGTGCACGGCAGAGATGTGTTCAGTTTAGATTAAACAAACTTTTTTTTTAACACGGGTGTTATTTTTAATGTAAAGAGGTGAAAAAAACAGAATACTTTCTGTTGTTTAGGCTCTACCGTACGGTGTTTTGCCATCAAACTGCTTCTACAAACTGCTTTCATTCTTTAATGCATGAAAACGTTCAGCTTGATCTGGAAGTGTGTGCTATGACTTCCATTTTTCCAACATTTCTACTTTATAGTATATGTACTTTTTTATAATGTTCATAGAAATGTCATGTTTCCTTTATATTGTTCATTTTGAAATCTGCTTCAGCATAAAAGCTTTAGTTTTGACTTCTTATGCTCCTTTAAAATGTTAGCTATAGTTTTGCTCTTTTACTAATTTAATTTACTATTTTGTTGATTTTAGGGTTTGCTACATATTGCTAATTTGGCTTTTAGCTACAGTTTGGATTAAATGGTAAATAAAAAATGGTAAATGGAGCTTGCTTATATAGCGCTTTCCAGCCCCCTATGAGGAGCCCCAAAGCGCTTTACAGTACCAGCCATCCACCCATGCATACACACACAGTAGCAGTAGATTGCCATGCAAGGCACTGTCAGTCCTACCGGGAGCAGCTTGGGGTTGAGTGTCTTGCCCAGGGACACAACGAGGTATGCAGTGACCGGGGATCGAACCCCAGACCTTCTGGTCCTGAGCCGGCTGTCCTGCCTCTACACCATCTCGGCCCCTTTTTTAAATACATTTTTACCCAAATGTAATTAACGTTTAGCTATAGTTATGCTAATCTTAACAACATACCCTGATGCATGCTCAATGTTCTACAGTTTTTTTTTTTTTTGCTTTGTTTTGTTTTGTTTTTTGAATGTCTAGAGGACCAGACTTAGCTTTTTTGGAATCTTAACAACACTTTTACACAAATGTGTTATCTACAATTCAGCTAATTTTAGGTTTAGCTTTAGTTTAGCTATTTTTTAACTAAGGTTTTACTCATTTTATACACTTGCTAATTTTAGGTTTAACTATTGCTTTAATCAAAATTTAGCTAATTTGGCTTTTATGTGTGTTATAGTGTTATAGTGCTAAATTTAACAAATATTTTTCCAGATTCTATGTTAGCTACCATTTAGCTAATTTAGGTTTAGCTATGGTTTTTCTAATTTTAACTGTGAGCTACTGGTTTAAGAATTTTAGCCTTATCTAGTTTTGTATTTAGTTGTGTTGATTTCAGTTTTTAGCTATGGTTTAGTTTAAACTGCCATGTTGCTAAATTCAACTCTCACACTTAGCTTTGCTAATTTTTTTTCTTTTTTTGTGTGTGTGGTTTTGCTAAGTTCATATTTTAATTATTGTTTTGCTAATATTTGATCTTATCTGCTTGTTTTAACAAACCAGTTTCAGTGTCATCAAATACCTGCGCTCCATCAGCAACATCAACTGCAATTTTTGTTGCGATGAAAATATTTTAAGGCTTCAAACTGGTTGACTCAAAATATGAGAATTATGAAATTATTCCTATCTTAAAGATACGTTTGAGCAAAAGCTCAGTTGAAAAATCAAATGTTCTCGTGGAGGTGCCCTCGAGCTGACAGAAGGTGACGGCAGCTCTCGTCTGGAGGTCCTCTGTCAGTCCGTCATTAAAAATCCTATCAAATAAAGATAAGGCGTGCGCTCCATGTTTGCACCGGATGCATCCGGCTGATGCTGATGCGCTGTAATAGGACAAATGTGCATCAGAATGTGCCTGCTTGGATACACAGAAAACATTTTCACTGACTGCGCTCTGGCCTGTTGTCAGACAGGCGTGGATTCACTGCATCACGTGGGGAGGGGGAGGGAGGGGGGTTCAAAATGTTCATCACCCAGCAGCAGGGTAATGACTAGCTCATGTGTTTAATGAAGGGCTTTAGAACGTATAGCTATAATGACCCACATCCTAACTCCTGGTTCTCCCATTCCTCCTCCCTGAAGTCCCCAGGTTATTACGGCACTCTCAGAAATCTCCCAGAAAGAGCTTTACGTCTTCCTGCTCCTGTTCGCGCAGTACTTATCAGAACATTTTATCGTCCTACATTGCACTTGGAAAGACGAAGTGACATAAATTCATTCACAAATGGGCCTCAACGAATACTGGGGATATAAAAGCAGTGGAAAACAGTACATCTAAATGCTGCTTTCTTTGGCTTTGCTTAATAAAAAGCTGTAAAAATCTGCTTTCTAATCAATCCTCTGTGCTGAAAGCATGAGCGCCACGAGACAAAGACTTCTGCATGTGTGTCTGCTGGCTTACATACATTATATCATCCAAATAGCCCTTAGTTCTCCCTTGTTAATGGTGTTGCTCCAAATATGCTAATTAAGCAAAAGTAAGTGATGAATGGAATACATTTGATCAATCAAGTAGGCCCGAGCCCCTGGTGCTGCATATTCATTGTACATCATGAATATGAAACCAAAGTCGTTTATCAAATATCAGTTGCACATTTGTATCTTATTAATCATACATGCTGAAACTTCTGTCTTGTCAGAAAAGCTGAAGGTTGATGAAGCACTTGCAAAAAGGATTAAACTCGGGGAAGCCGGGCTTGGCTTCACTCATAATGCATGAGATGTTTTGAAACTTACAGAATCTTAAACAGTCCGTCTGTCCGTCCTCACCCCCAAATTCAGCTCAGATGACTCGAACCCATCTCACAATTGGCTGTTTAATTATTTCTCCTCTCTTTTTTTCATTTCTGGCCCTTTGCTCTTCACATGTAATGATTGTTTAATAATTACAGATGCTTACTACGGCCACGCTTCAGAAAGAGTTATTGATTAATATTCTAACTTCTGAATCATTGCCAGCGAGCCAGATATGAGGGCTGTATTTTAATTTGCAACCCTTTTTATTTCCATTTACTTTTTGTAATTAGTATTTATAAACCATAAACATCGAGTGAATGTTTTATTGCTCGAAATAAACATTTGTTAATGAGGTTTTTCAAACAACTGTATTCCCTCTTGTTTACATTTATTCCATGAAGGATAATCTCAAAAATCAAACTGACTGAAGTGGAATGATACATACTGTTCAGAAATAAACACTTCAAAAAGTCTTTAAACATGCAGGAAATGTTTAAATGCTGCTCATAAATGCTAAATTGAGTTATTTTCACCATGTGCAAATAAGAATAGTTGGTAAAGCAGCATGAAACAGCAAGTTTTCCATTAAAGGAGAAACCTATAGACCAGTGGTGTAGTCCACATTTTTGTAGTGGGTATACTGTGCTTAGAAACCAAAGTACACTGGTTAGTACAATGTAATCTTCAATATATTTTGATTTTTTAAGCGTACATGTATTGAACATTTCCAATCTTTTCTTATGTTTATATATGAATAAATGAAAAACAAACATTGTACAACGGTTGGCTTTGTATTAAAATCATGTTAGAGAATTTATGCAACAGTATCAAAGCACAGCGTTGCATACCGTTAGATTGTTTCGGAAGCGTTCAACTGCCGTTTAACGTATCGATGACACGTGTCTAATGATAAGTCATGTGTCATTGGGCACTTTTAAGTGGGTATACTGAAATTCTTGAGCTTTTCTATAGTATACTCCGTATGCCTGAGTATCACATAGACTACACCACTGCTATAGACAAAAGAAACAAATAAACAAGTTGAGCATTCCTGGGCAGCATGGTGGTTCAGCTGGTAGAGCTGCCACCTCTCAGCGAGGTCACTGGTTCAAATCTCATGGTGCCCTTCTGGGTGGAGTTTGCATGTTCTCTCTGTGCTGCATGGGTTTTCTTCGGGTACTCCAGTTTCCTCCCACAGACCAAAAACATGCATGTTAGACTGATTGTAACTCTAAATTGTTCCTAGGTGTGAGTGAGAGGGAATGTTGTTTGTCTCGTTTGTCTTTATGTGTCCCTGTGATGGACATGTGACCTGTCCAGGGTGTCCCCTGCCTCTCACACAGTGACTGGTGGATATGGGCACCAGTGACCCACGCAACCCAAAAAGGAAAAAGCAGGTAAAGATAATGACCCGAAGGACCCAGGTTCGAACCCCGGCCACTACACACCTTGGGGTGTCTATGAGTGCACACCTATTTCCCTAGCTCCCCGGGCGCTTTCTATGGCTGCCCACTGCACCACCTGGTGGTGGTTGGGTTAAATGCAGAGACGAATTTCGTCTTGTATGGGAAACATACACAGATGACAAAAATGTGACATTTATTTTATTTTTATTTTTAAATGGAGCTAAGCATTCCCTGAATGAATTCATATCACCTGATACTTTTCAAGCCAAAGTTTTTATCCTAAAATCATCTTTTGTTATGAAGTGACAGAATTGTATCTTTTCTAGTCGAATATTGAACAGTTTTAGGCTATGGTCTCATTGTAAACTCATGCTCAGATCACAGTACGTGTTGTGAAAAACTCTTAGCTACCACAACATCAAAATTTAGCTGAATATCTGCAAATGAATCATTTTTGTGTTGGCTAGAGTTGGCCATCTTGAATTTAATTTAGTTAATGAAAACAAGTTTTAACAGTAGAATTCTGAATGTTTAATTTACATCCATTCTGTGGTTGATGAAATATTTAGCTAACAGACAAGCGAGGTTGACTCCAACAGTCAATGCAAAAGTTTTAAGCAAATACGTTGTGCACTATCACTTGAAGCACATCTTGTGAAATATTCTCAGCTACTCACACTTTAAATGTAGTGCAATGTCTGTAAAACACACTGAGGTTGAATCAGTTTTGTATTTTTTTAAGTTCAGCTCACTGCAGCAGCCATTCTAAATTGGATTACAGTAGTCCCTCGTTTATTGCGGACGTTCCGTACTCTGCCCACCCACGCATGATAAGTGGAAAAACTGCAAAGTAGGGATACAGTGTTTCAAGTTCAAATTCAAGAGCACTTTGTTGTCATTACCATCTCATGTGGTACATGAGATGGAACAAAATTATGTACATAAATAGTAGTAGTAAGTAGTAGTAGTAGTAGTAGTAGTAGTAGTAGTAGTAGTAGTAGTAGTAGTACAAGTAGTAGTAGTAGTAGTAAGTAGTATTGGTAGTAGTAGTAATAGTAGTAGTAGTAGTAATAGTAGTAGTAGTAGTAGTAGTAGTAATAGTAGTAGTAGGTAACTTTGGTATTTATATACAGGTATATATATTGGCGTTTTAAACCCTTCCCACACTCTTGCAATGTTCCTAACATTTTTCTAAACTCTTAAACCTTTAAAAAATATTAATTTTAAATGGGTACTCACCAGAGAAGTTGAAGAGATGGAGATGAAGAATTAGCTGTCCAGCGATGACGATGAAGGTGATGAAGATGAGATGAAGCCAGGCGCTTTTTCATTCAACCTTTATTTATACAGGCTAGCCTCGTTGAGTCACGGGGACTCATTTACAAGAGGGACCTGTCTCACTCACACCAAACAACCATCCACTCTCACACTCACACCTAGGGTCAATTTAGAGTCACCAATCAGCCTAACAAGCATGTTTTTTGGTCTGTGGGAGGAAACCGGAGTACCCGGAGGAAACCCACGCATGCACGGGGAGAACATGCAAACTCCACCCAGAAAGGCCCCCGGACCGGGATTTGAACCGGCAACCTTCTCGCTGAGAGGCAGCAGCTCTACCAGTTGTGCCACCGTGCTGCTTTGGCTTCATCCTTCATAATAAAAGTGCAAGATGGCATCCATTTCCAGAACAGGCCCATTTCGTCCAGATTAAAACCTGTAGACCCTCTCGGTGATCAGATCTTTAAACTTGTGTTAACCAACTCCTCCACTCCTGCTGTGAGTGAGTGCAGCCTCTCCATGCAAAGAAACACTTTTAATCCAAATCGCTCCCCGTTCCTCATTTACATCACCATTTCTCTTCCTCTGTGCTGCTTGCTGAGAGATTATAAAACAGTAAAGTTGTTTCACCTTTGGTGTTGGTATCCAAAGTGGTGTTTTATTTTTTTCAGCAACCATTACTCCACAAGACCAGTGCATCTTCCATCTTAACAAATGTGCTGTAAACGGCCGGCAACAGAATCAGAATTAGAATAAGCTTTATTGTCATTGTACCGAGATACAGTGAGAATACGTCCGTACAGTCGTCCTAAAGATGGGCGGAGTGCACATAGCTGCTGCTCTTTGAGAGCGCGGCCTCTTATCCTTTTCAGAATACTTTTAGATAGAAAAGGGGAAAAGGCAATGAGGGTGGATAGTGGTATTACAAAAAAGATCTCTTCACATCTTGTCCTGTCAGGATGCAATTTAAGACATCAAAAACTCTGCCAGCAACACATTTATAAACACATTACATATGCATTTGATGTCAAGACAGTGAGATTTGTCCATGTAATTTTAGATAATAGGCCACAGTCCTGATGATGTTGTTTCAGCTGGCAGTTCTGATAAGTCTGCACAGAAGTTCTCATTGAGGGGGTCCCCATGTCCCCATTTTCCTGGAGACATTTGATAGTCGGCTTGAATCCGAGGCCAAACGGGGGAGTCAGATTCAGATAAGCCGCAATTGTTGATATATTTCAGGAAGACTGTTGTTTCTTGTCAGCCTTGAATCTTGCTGGAACTTCCTTAGTTCAAAATGTTCAGATTTATGGGCAATCCTCTCCACTGATCCATGTTATGAGCCTCCTCAAGATCAATCCCATATGCTGTCAAGTCCTAAAGCCGCAGGTGGCCTGCGATTCTCACAAATTGTCTCCACTTTACAGTTTAGTTCATTAATCAGCTGATTTTGAGTACTCATAGCACGAACCAAACACAGATTAGGAAGCTTGCCATGGCCAAATCTGCTGCCTTTGTCTTCTTTAAGTTGATAAAACAGAGCCCCACCAATGCCAAATAGCAGAACCCCTGTTATCATAAATCCAAAGTACAGTATTTTCTGCCTGATTAGTCGCACCTCTCTATAAGTTGCATTGTCCTATTATTGGCAATAAATTGGAAAAATCCATAAACATGTCGCACCTCTCTATAAGTCGCACCTACGTCACCGCTGACGCAACGCGTCATGTAACGCGTCACCGCTGACAACCCGGAAATGTGGTCCGAGTGTTTAGCTCTGCTGCAAATGTCCGCTACAGGAGCGCACAGCAAGGCTTTAAGAAGATTAACACTTAAAAACTATTTGTTTGCTAAAAATTATAGCAAATATGTGTCTGAGCTGAACTTTTCCTTAATAATTATGAATTTAATAATAATGAATTTAATTTATAATGCACTTTTCATTAATACAAATATCAAAGTGCTACAAAGTGCAACAAAAGCAAAAATCAAATAAAACAAGTGATAAAATCAAGTAAAATCAAAAATAATATCAACTAAGATCAAAGATAAAATCAAGTGGAGGCAGAATAGGCTTGCTTAAAAAATAAATAAATAAAACAAGTGATAAAATCAAGTAAAATCAATAATAATATCAACTAAGATCAAAGATAAAATCATGTGGAGGCAGAATAGGCTTGCTTAAAAAGAAAAGTCTTTAAGCCGTTTTTAAAGTCAACCAGTGACTGTGGAGCTCTCAGGTAGTCAGGGAGGGAGTTCCATAGGCGGGGGGCAGCCACACAGAATGCCCGGTCTCCCATGGTCCTTAATTTGGTTCGTGGAATGTGAAGTAGATTACTGTTCTGTGATCGTAGAGACCGGGTGGATGAATATGGTGCAAGAATGTCCTTTAGATAGTCAGGTGAAGTTCCGTGTAAGCATTGGTGTGTAATGAGAGCAGTTTTGTACTGAATTCTGTAGGTGACAGGAAGCCAATGGAGGTTATGGAGAATGGGTGTAATATGTTCAAATTTACGAGCTCTCAATAAAATCCTTGCTGCACTGTTTTGAATATATTGAAGCTTCTGAAGATTTTTGCCAGGGATTCCAATAAACAGGGAGTTGCAGTAGTCGAGCCTGGAGGAGACAAAGGCATGGACGAGTTTCTCAGCATCAGAAAAAGTCAGAGATGGGCGAAGTCTGGAGATGTTTCGAAGATGGAAGAAGCAAGTTTTAAACAGATGCTTAATGTGATTTTCAAATGTAAGATGAGAGTCCATTTTTATTCCAAGATTTGTAACAGAGGTGGAGAGGGGGATGTCTTGACCAGAGAAGGAGATTGTTGTTAAAGTTGATGTTTGTATCTGGTGAGGGGTGCCAATCAGTATGGCCTCAGTCTTGGAGCAGTTTAATTGAAGAAAGTTCTGATTCATCCATGCCCTTATTTCCTCCAGGCAGGTAGAGAGGGCAGTGAGTGAAGATGGAGATGGGGATGATGAGGATGCTCCAGTCCTGATGTAAAGCTGTGTATCGTCGGCATAGCAGTGAAAAGAAATGTTGAACTGATTAATAATTTGACCTAAAGGCAGCATGTAAAGGGAAAACAGCAGGGGCCCCAGAACTGACCCTTGAGGGACACCACAGGAGACACCGACTGTCTGGGAAGTGGCATTGCCAAGACTAACACATTCCAGCCTATTGGAGAGGAAAGATTTGAACCAGTCCAGGACAGTGTCACAGAGACCGACCTCCACATGAAGACGGTGGAGGAGGATACTATGGTCCACAGTGTCGAAAGCTGCAGTGAGGTCAAGGAGGACAAGGATGGAGGGAGAACCAGTGTCAGCAGCCATGAGGACATCATTGGTAACTCTCAGCAATGCAGTCTCAGTACTGTGAGCTACTCTGAATCCAGACTGGAACTTCTCATACAGAGAGTGTTGCTGTAGGTGGTCCTGCAGCTGAGCAGCAACTGCTTTTTCCAGCACTTTAGACAGAAATGGGAGGTGGGAAATTGGGCGGTAATTAGAAAAAATGTCGGGATCCAAATTAGATTTTTTCAGAAGAGGCCTAATGATGGCAGTTTTTAGAGGCAGTGGAACATGACCAGATTGTAGAGACTTATTTATTATTTGTGTGATTAATGGGCTAATTGCAGAGTGATTGGATTTTATGAGAGACGAGGGGAAGGGATCCAGGGCGCAGGATGAAGGCTTAATTTTCTTGATGATGGCCTCCACCTCACTTTGAACAACTTCATCAAAGCTGCTCAGGGACCCAGAATGCAGATGGGTAGATGACAAATGAAGAACAGGGAGGTTGTGGATCTGAGATCTGATAGTGTCAACTTTGTTTTTAAATGATGAAAGGAACAGGTTGCATTTTTGAGCAGAGTCCTCAGGAGTTTGTTTAATGGGATTAAGCAGATGAGTTATTGTGGGAAGAGCTGTTTAGAGTTTCCAGGGCAGGTGTTGATGATGTTGGAATAATATTTGGAGCGTGCTTCTTTAAGAGAATAGGCGTACGCTTTCTGATGTTCTTTGTATGCCTGCTTATGTACAGAGAGACCAGATGATTTTACATGTCTCTCAATAGCACGGCCAGTTGCCTTCATCCTGCGCAGCTCACCAGTGTACCAGGGGGCTGAACGGGAGAAAGACACCAGTCTTGTCTTCAAGGGAGCATGTAGGTCCAGAAGCTCTTGGAGAGATTGGTTGTAGTGAATCCACAGTCATTTGCAGATGAATGATTGACAGCGGTCAGGGCGTGAAGATCAGCGGACAGAAAATCAGGGGAAATGTTTTTAAAGTCACGGAACTGGATAGGTCGTTTTGGGTTTGAAGCAGGCAAAGTTGAAGGCACTTCCAGAGAGATGGCACTGTGGTCATATACAGATAAGTTATTGATGAGTACAGTGTCAGTAATCACCAAATCCAAAGTATGCCCCCTGTTGTGCGTAGGGGCATCCACATGTTGGGTGAGATTGAGAGAGTCCAAAAGAGACTTAAAATCTGTTGCCAGAGGGGAAGAGAAATTGTCCATGTGGATATTTAAATCGCCAAGAAAAATAGTTTTCACAGGGGAGGTGCAGAAAAAAGTGAGGAGGTCATGCATCTCTGAGTTAAATGAAACATGCGGTTTGGGAGGTCTATAAATCAATATAACGTTCATCAGGAGTGGGGCTTTGAGGTTGAAGGCCAAACTTTCAAAAGAGGAAAAGTCCTGAGAAGCCAGATGTGACAATTTTAAATTACTGCGGTAGATTACAGCCAGACCACCACCGCGGCCAGTGCTGCGGGCTCTCTGCAGATAACTGTATCCAGAGGGACAAGCCTCATTTAGGGCAGTGTTTTTCAACCACTGTACCACGGAACAGCAGTGTTCCGCGAGAGATCGTCTGGTGTGCCGTGTAAAATTAGTAAATTATGAAATTTTTATTAACTGGTGTAATTTCCTTACCGCGCGATAGGTGGCAGTATGGAGCATAGCGTCGCACATTAAAACAAGAGAAGTAGCGGCGCATGAACGTGACGTGTAGCAGTGAGCAAAACAAACAGTGAGGACCTTCTCAAACAAACAGGCAGCGATGGAAAACTTTTTCAAAAGAAAAAATACTAAATCCGGTCTGGTCCCTGGACAAAATTCGGACCCAGATGAAGGCCCAAGTGGAAATCAGAAGAAGGCAGAAACCGTGAACGTGAGACTGTACAGCGAGGCTTACATCTCTTGAGTCATCAGTTCAGGTATGCTATGACTTTGTTAGGGACCCATACAGCTCAGCAGTTGTTGGCAGGAACATGACTTTACAGGAGCAGGAAGAACTAACTGAACTGAGACAAAATCGTGGTTTAAAGCTGAGCTTTGCTGATCTTCCTTTGGACAGTTTTTGGTTGACTGCTGCCAAGGAGTTCCCCTTTCTGGCAAACAAAGCTATTTTGACATTGCTCCCATTTTCCACAACATATCTGTGTGAAGTGAGCTTCTCCAGCCTAACTGCCATAAAAACTAAAAGCAGAGAGAGACTGAGAGCTGTTAAGGAAGAGCTTAGTGTGTGTCTTTCTTCAATTCCTGCCAGAATATCAGCTTTGTGTTCATCCAAACAGGCACAGGTTTCACACTAAGTGAGTAAAATGTAGAGAGAATGATGGCACCTTCAGGTGTATTTGAAGGCATGTTAAGTACAATTTCATCCTCTTTAATTTTAAGACCATATTGTTGTGGCACTGTTCAGGTGTATTTGAAGGCATGTTAAGTGCAATTTCATCCTCTTTAATTTTAAGACCATATTGTTGTGGCACTGTTCAGGTGTATTTGAAGGCATGTTAAGTGCAATTTCATCCTCTTTAATTTTAAGACCATATTGTTGTGGCACTGTTCAGGTGTATTTGAAGGCATGTTAAGTGCAATTTCATCCTCTTTAATTTTAAGACCACAATTTGTGGCACTGTTCAGGTTTATTTCAAGGCATGTTAAGTGCAATTTCATGTTAAGTGCAATTTGAAATAAGAAATATAAAACATGATAAAAATACATTTTTTAATATTTATTTCTAGGGATGGGGCAGATCCGATCCAGTATCGGTATCGGTATCCGATACCAGCATTATTTAAGTATCGGGTATCGGATCAAACCTGCCGATACTTTTCCGATCCAGTTTCAAAGAGCACTTGTGTTCAATCACATTCTGTGACTGCCCTTCTTAACATTGTCTGAGATAAACCCAATGAAGACACTCTTAAGCCTTACAATAGGGGGTTCCCTATTGTAAGGCTTAAGAGTGTCTTCATTGGGTTTATCTCACACAATGTTAAAATGAATAGTTTAGGTGCAAAAGTTCCATTATACAGAGTCAAATACCTGAACAGTATCGGATCGGGAAAGTATCGGTATCGGTCGATACTGAGTTAATAAGTATCGGTATCGGATCGGAGGTGAGAAATGTGGATCGGTGCATCCCTATTTATTTCATTCCTATTCAAGACCCTTTGATAAGAATGACTATATATTTAATATAGGCGGATACAGTGTATCTATGTTTACAATTTTGGTTGGTGGTGTGCCTCGGGATTTTTTCAATGAAAACACTGTGCCTTGGCTCAAAAAAGGTTGAAAAACACTGATTTAGGGAACTGTACACATTGTACACATCATTAGTAAATGAACGTAATTGTGAAATGAGCTGGATTTAAAATTTTGTTTTGCTACGTTTGATGAAACAATACTTGTGCGCGCAGCGGGTGAAAACCCTGCATGTCTTAAAAATTTAACAAGATAAACATAGGAAAAAATCTATAAATATGTCACACCTCTCTATAAGTTGCAGGGCATGCAAATTAGGCAAAAATGTGCAACTTATAGTCCGGAAAATAGGGTATAAACTTTTTCAGCGTCCTCCTGAGACAGAACTGAGAGACATATTTTCTGATCTCTGATGTATCCTGCAGTGTGAGTCTAAGTTGGGAAAGAGGGTTCTACAGGACCCTGTCGTTTTTTTTTTTTTTTTTTTTTTTTTAATTTTGTAGATTTCGTTGAAAGTCCAGCTCATCAGATCCATAATAGTGTTTTTCTTTCGGGAGATGTGCACCAGGAGCTCTGAAACACACAGAGAGCAGAAGCAGGGGGAAAGGGAGAACATGGGGAGGGAGAGCAGGAGCAACTGTGTTAAGCGAGAGCCTGAGGAGAAACAGCTGCATAGGTTCAGTGATCTTAAAGTTTGTCCAAAAGTTACACTTTCCCTTTAATTGTCAGCATTCTTCCACTGGCGTGTCAGTTCGCCACCAGAAACATTTGAACACAAACGTTTGGAAACTTTCCAGTTGAAAAAATCTGTATCTGTAACAGCCAATCAATGGCCAGATTAAACAGAGCTGTCGTTGACTGAGCCAATCAGCGTCTGGGTTACTAAGCATTTTGGTTGCAAAGCATTTCTGGCAGTTGGGTTCACCGCCAGAGACTTTTGATTGCATACAATGTTTAGAAAACAACGTAGTAGTAACACTGGAAGTTTAGTTGAAAAAGAGCGAAGGTAAACAGATGGTAACTACTAGGGCTGTGCGATATGACGATATATATCGTGGGGACGATAGAAACGTGTCTATCGTGCTACTTTCCTTCTATCGTCTCTATCGTGATAAATAAGAATAAAGTGGTTTTGCGAGATGACGGCGCTGCTTTATGTTTGACGCACGCGCGGGTTTGCGACAATGCTTTACGTTGTTAAACTCGAGTTCAACAGAGACGCAGCCGGCATGAAGCCGGTGTCACCAGATATCTATGGGTGTCACAACATGGAGAAACAGCTGCGCAGGCAGCCCAAGAAGAAGAACTTTTACCAAAAAGAGGGGGAAGCTCACCTTGTTAGCTTCCATTATTTAGCTCCGCTGAAACTCGGAGACAAAATGGGTCCAGAGGACACGAAGTCCAACCGAGTCCGAACTCGGGTCCAGTTAACCAATACAAAACAGACCAGAGACACAACAGAACCGGAATCAAACGCAACGTTTTCTCTTTTCTGTTTCTTTGCCTTGTTTACTCCAGATTCCAGTCAGAGCGGATTTCTTCTTCGTGGGTTTTATTAGCAGCCGTTGTTTTACCGCCCCCTGCAGGAAAATTTGGACCAAAGTAGGTCCAAAGTTGGACCAAAGTTTCTACTTTGGTCCAAATTTCCTTGTTCTTTTTGTTCACATTCTTATAATTGTAACTGTATCTGTAGTAAAATAAAAAATAAAATAAAAACTTTGGTCCAAATTTTTCCTGTACACACACACACACATCGTGTTGTATATACAACACGATGTGTGTGTGTGTACAGGAAAAATTTGGACCAAAGTTTTTTTTATATCGTGATATATATCGTTATCGTGATATTAAAAAGTCCATATCGTGATATATGATTTTTTCCATATCGCCCAGCCCAGTAACTACCCATCCGCAGCCGGTAAAATAGCTGACGTAACTGAGCCAATCATCGGCAGGGAAAACAGAGCTGACGGCCAATAAGCACCCGGATCACCAGGTCAACGCTCTGTTTCCTAAAGAGACATGTACTCACATGATTTACACTTTCATTTGAATCTTACAATTGTAAAGTTGAATTTTCTTTAAAAAAATGTAAAAAAAATTCCATGTGACATGAATTAAATTTTCAATTGAAAGGCTGGTTCAGCAGTCATGACTTTGCTTTGCAAAATTACTGTTTGGCAGAAAACAGCACTCAGAAGCACTACAGTAACAGCACAGCATTGATTTGATGGAAATATAGTCTTTGTGAGTGGCGATTGGAATACAGTGGTGGCTGAATGAAAGAAAACTACAAAATGGCGGTACCTGTCCGAATTATTATTCTTTTTTGTCATTAACTTTTTCACATTCACATGACTTACAGTGATATTACTGTACAGTCCACAATTGTGTGTATTTTTTTTTAAAGAACAATATTTTGGACTGCTGTACATAACAACAAAAAGACTGTGATAGAGCAAATCCGCAAAAAATGAACCACGAAGTAGCAAGGGACTACTGTACTATGGTTTTCAAAGTTAATCAATTGTAGAGGAACTTTGGTAAATTATTTCCTGAGCGATTCATTAAAATACGTTCGGTTGTTCATTAGCTATTCTGCTAACAGACATTGCAAATAGGTGATGGCAAAATAATAAACACCATTAATAATAAATAATAAACATCATTAATAATAAATAATAAACATCATTATTAAGCTATGTGTTATAGCTTATGATATGTGTTGGAGATTAGTCCTATCCAAGGGCGGGCGGCCAATAGGGGGCGCTAGGACGCCACCCTATTGGAACTTTTGGAGCACCATTTTACATTGAAGACTTTTAAAAAATGAAACAATAAAATAAAAATATTTTGAAATACATGTATATATGTTTTTAGTTATGTAGGATAGATATTTTATAGGTAGTGACAATTTTTTGTTTTGTTTCAAAAAACCTTTTTCTGATTGGTGACGTATTTCCGGTCCTGGAGCGCACAAATCTTATCCATAGACTCTCGTTAAAAATGGTGCATGCACAGTTATTCCACAACGTTACCAGAGAATGGGAAGATGCTGGGCGTAGATTTCCGCGCCCTGGGCACGACGTGAGCTGTACCTACCGATCACGTGCTTCCGGTCATTTTTTCTTCTGGGAAATGAGCCATGCTGTGACTCAAGCACGCTGGCTGCATGTAGGTTTTAAATCATTCAAAGCCCTTCATCTAATGTCTATTTGCCATTTCTGACCGATATGCCTCTCAACTTTTAGATGGCTCTGTATGTGGAAAAAACCTTCAGCAGACTGTTTATTCTAAAAGTGGCAACTGGTGAGTTTGTTTTTTCTAGGTTTGCTTGTGGAGTTAGAATGCTAGCGCTAGCCTCCTGGTTATTGTATTAGACTCTGATGGCTACATTTATTTGAATTTGCTTATAAAAATGTATCAAACATTAATAATTTTATATACTAAATGTCACTGGTGTTATACTATTTCTCAACACTGTATTGATCTGGAGAATGAAAACAAAGCTTATTGCAAGTAACTAGCTCCTATTAACATTGAAACATTTAAGGTACATTTATATGGTGAAATGCTATATGCTAAGCTGCAATATTAGGACCTTGAATATTAGGAATATTTAAGAGAACTGGTACACCAAAAAATTAGCTTAATTCTATTTATATTGTGAACTTGTATTACTATAATAATGATAACAGAATGTAATAGAAGAAGTGGTCCAAAAATTGAAAAGTGGAAGCAGCCCACTCCCATTCTCTCTTCACACCGATGCCTCAAACAAGGTGTAGATGAACCATGTTTTATTAATGATAGTTATATACAAATGGATACACCTGATATATACAAATAAATGTGTGATCAAACTTACTTTACAGTATACAAACATATGCATACATCTACACATCTTTAAAAAAAACAGCAGTTTATACAGTACTGTATATGATGTATTAAAGTAATTTCAAAAGGTACCGTAGTTAGGATATGATGCAAAATTCTAAAGATAAAATATTTGGTCCCATTTATTTACCACTGTACATGACCTATGTGCCTCTGGTGAACTCAGATAATAAAACTTTTAATTCCTTTTGGCAGACTAAGCATGTCTATGGATGAGTTTCACGAGGAATGTGTGACAGCAGCACCTCACCACAGAAGCTCAGGAGAAGTCCAAGGAAACAGCAGAGAGGTGGATCAAGTCTTCAGGCAGCTGACCTCCCCAACATCCAGTTGTTGTATCCTTTGTCCTCATTCCATCTTCCACTGGATTTGTGGAAATGGTTTTCTCTCATGAAAAACAAGTGGACTGATGTGTGTAACAAATGTTCTTCTGAACTAATTAAAAATGAGCTCATTGTCAATCTAAATGATGAAATGTCTTGCACAGAGTTTTACTCTTAGGCTCTGAAAAACAAACCACTCCTTACTGCAGCACGAGCTTTACACAAATACAAATGGAAGAAATTGGTTGACTCCACATGATGGATCATTGCCCTTTTTAGTTCACAAGTTCTTCTTTTGCTACGCATGGAAACTCATGGCTTTTGATGCACAATGTGTTTGCTTACAAATCTCCTACAAACTTTATGTTTACACTAAATGCATTATTATACAAATGTTCTTATTGTTTCTGTTAATTCTGTTTTAAGATAAGCAGAACAAAAGAACGTTTAAGAAATATAAACTATTTTTAGAAATATTTTAGCCTGGTAATTTTATTTGCACTCAAAATAAATGATTAAATTGTGTAATAATTAATAATAATAATAATAAATATAATAAACTTTATTTGTATAGCACCTTCCTACAATGCCTTGCACTGACCAAGGTGCTTAATGAAGTCGAAGAAGCAAATTCAACAATGGCAAGACTCACAGCTGCATCGAATCACTCATCAACTGTCCACCTGGATATAAGGCACCCCTTTCCTCAGCTCTTCCTGTTTGCCCGTTGCAAGTCTAGTCGTGTTCTGCTTGTCTAGTTCTCGTTTCGTGTTCTCAATCTCAACTTTCGCCCTCGCCATCTCTGATGACGATTCCTGCGCCTCCGGGAACTCCCCAGTCCTCATCCCGGCCACCGCTGATCCTTCTTCCCCTGCTCCCGCCCATCGGAGCTCTCGGTGCGCCTCGCGCCCCGTTTCTTACTCTCCGTCTGCGTTTCTGCAGTCCAGGGGCATCTGCCCGGCGGCCAGTCTCACCTCTGCCCAGCTGGAGTCCCTCGCCGGGCTGGTTCCCTCCGGCGACTCTTCGCCTCCTTTGCGGCTGAAGCCCGTCTCCGGGAAGCGTGCCAAGAAGCGGTCTCCACCTCCCGCCAAGCGCAGCAGGGGCCGCCCCTGTTCCTCCGGTGCCCCTGCTCTGGACCCGGAGCCGGTCCCCTCTACGAGCCGCTTCGGTCGTTCTGTGCTGGCCGCACCCACCCGTACCTCGGCCTCCACTCCGCCTCTCTCCCCGCTCCCCGGCCGGCCTTCGGATCAGCCTCCGCAGGTCCATCTGTCCTCGGCTCTGCTCACCTCGCTCAACGAGCTCGTCCGGTCCGCCTCGGCTTTGTCCGCACAGCGTCAGCCCTCTGCTCCAGCATCGTCGGGTCAGTCAGCTCCCTTGTTTGGTCCCATGGCGTTCACTCTCGCCGAGGCCCGCCCCGCTCCTCCACTGGGTAAGATGTATCATTTCTTTGTCCTCAGTCGGTCTGCTTTGCCTCGTTTTTTAATCTCTTAATGGACAGTTCGCTGACGTGCGCCGCTCCTTAGCTCTGCTGCTAATGCTAGGTCGGCTCTTCTTCGTTGTTTCTCATCTGATCTGCAACGCCGTCTGGTGCGCAGGCGGTGGTACCGCGACTGTGTTATGTTAGCTCTGCCAAGCAGATGGCGCTGTTACGATGGTAATGATTACACTGTTGAAATTCTGTGACGTTGGTGGTGATCGAGGTGGCTGTAATCGGTGAGCTGCCTGATGCTGTTCTGATTTTAATTGTTTGTCTTCATGCTCTCCCTCTTTAGGCCAGCCGTACATGCCTGCCCATGCTTTTATTTCTCCGAGGCTCCGCGCAAAGATCCTGCAGGGGCAGCACATTAATCTGGTTTCGTTGCTGCTCCCCTCCCCTCTGGTCGATCATCAGGTGGCCTCCTTCTCTGAATTCACTACGGTCTTCCGCTCCGCCGATCCCCGCCTGTCCAGGGACCTGTCCGTTGGCGAGTTTGTGGCGGCCTTTGGGGTGTTCAGGGACGTTCTTTGCTCGGTCTACCCCGAGCATAGGGTCGAGCTGGACGCCTATCTCGCCTTGGTGGTTGATCTTAGCCCTACGTACGGCAGGTCCCTGTACTACCGCTATCACAATGCATTCTCCACTAAGGCTGCTGCCGTTCTGTCCCGGTCGGGGGTGCGTCTCGACTGGTCAATCCTAGACGCTGACCTCCTTGTCATGCTGTCCCATGCAGCCCCTTGCCACTCCTGCTCTGCCGTCGGCCATCGCAGTTCCCTTTGCCCCTCTGTCCCGTTTAACCTGCCTCCTCTGCCCTCCCTGCCGGCGCCCCGTTCTGTTGGGGGTTCTGTTGGTGGTCCTGTTGGGGGTCCTGTTGGCGGCCTGCGTATGGAGCGCCACGGTCGAAGGGTGGAGGCATTTAACGACATGCCGATTTGTAATAATTTCAACCGTGCCATCTGCTCGTACCCTAACTGTGCCTTCATTCATGTGTGTAGCATCTGCAGGGACGCACACCCGAGGTCCGTCTGCCCTCGCCGGTCGGGTCCCCACAGTCACCTGTCAGTTCCTTTTAACCGACCCTCTTAGTTAGCATCAACCTGTGTGTTAGTTTTATCATCGTTAGTACTATACAATAACGTGGCTGCTCTCCCTCCTTCTGCTTCTAGGTCATCCGTCGCCTCTGCCCGTCTGTCGTTCCTTCAGTCCATTGTCCGGACCTGCCAATTCTCGCCTCGCTGTCGCGTCCCCGTCACTTCTCACACTCCTTCAGTCGGCCCGTGTCTACATTCGCTCGGGTCTAGCCCCTTCCACTCAGCGGTCGTATTTGTTCGCTTGGCGCCTGTTCGCTAAATTCTATGCGGCTGTTGAGTCCCCCCTTCTCCCGGTTCTCGTACCAACAGTCATAGCTTTCGTCACGTACTGTTTTGACCATCGCCGTTTCAAGCTCCCTTATATTAAATCCCTCCTAGCTGGCATTAACTTTCATTCACAACTTTATCATCTGGGTCCACTCCCGAGTTTGTTCTCAACCATGTCATTAAACTCCTCCTGAAGGGTTTAGCTAAGCGCTCTCCTCCTCAGCTTGACGGCAGACAACCCATCACTTTTTCTGTTCTTAAAAGCTTTCTCGTAGTCCTCCGGTCCTCCTCCTTTTCGTCGTATCTGAAGGCGCTTCTCTCAAGTGTGTTTCTCCTGGCCTTCTACGGACTCCTTCGGGTCGGCGAGTTTATGTCTCGGGGCAACTTCGACCCTTCAGTAGATCTGACCCCGATGATCTGCTTTTCTTTCCCGATCATTTCGACCTCCGCCTCAAGCACTCGAAGGGCAAAGGCCCTGCAGTCGTCTCCATAGCTCGCCTGGATGGCCCGTATTGTCCCTTCCGTGCCATGGTTAGATTCATCTTCGAACGTCGTAAGCTCCGCCCCTCCGTCGGTCCCTTGTTCCTCACTCCCGACAGCACCCCCATGACTGCAGCATGGTTCGTCGGATTTCTCAGGAAATCCTTGGCCCTATGCAGCCTTCCCCCTCTCCATTACTCCGGCCATTCCTTTCGGATTGGGGCTGCTACCTCCGCCGTTGTTCAGTGTGTGTCGGGGGCATCCCTCCAATAGCTGGGTCGCTGGTCTTTGACAGCCTACTTCTCTTACGTCCGCCAGGATCTTCAATCTGTGCTCTTTGCTCAATGCTTGCTCAACCGCTAGGTAAGCTCTAGTATCACTTACTAGTGGTAGTGTCCTCCTGCTCTGTGTCGCCTCCCTCTTTTGACAGCTCGAGCCGAATCACTTCCTCCTTTTGTCTTCTCTCCCTGGAAAGGGGCTGGAGCCCATGCACGCTCGCTCTCGGTTGGCCAAGCGAGGCTCGTTCCCGGGAATGCGGCTGTTGCCCAGTCCAAGAAAAGAGGCTGTTGTTGCCCAGTCCAAGAAAAGAGGCTGTTGTTACCTAGTCCAAGAAAAGAGGCTGTTGTTGCCCAGTCCAAGAAAAGAGGCTGTTGTTACCTAGTCCAAGAAAAGAGGCTATTGTTGCCCAGTCCAAGCTGTTGTTGCCCAGTCCAAGAAAAGAGGCTGTTGTTGCCCAGTCCGTGTGAAGAGGCTGTTTCCCAATTCAAGAAAAGAGGCTGTTGCCTAGTCCGTGAAAAGAGGCTGTTGCCCATGCATGCCCTCGGGCAGCCAGACCCTCGCCAGCTCGGCCCCGGCTTTTCTTTTTGGGGGGTAGATATCCATAATCTATCTCCCTATGCCGGACATTCAAGCTCTCAGCAGTCCGGCATGCATGCCCTCCGCCGGGGCCCGAGCGCCAAAGAAACCTTAATCAATAAAACATTTTAATTGTATTCTCTCTCTCGTTTTGTGAGTCTCTCCAGGTTGAAATGAAGTTGAAGACGCAAATTCAACAATGGCAAGACTCACAGCTGCATCGAATCACTCATCAACTGTCCACCTGGATATAAGGCGCCCCTTTCCTCAGCTTTTCCTGTTTGCCCGTTGCAAGTCTAGTCGCCTCCCTCCACCTCCCCGTCTCCTCCCGAGGTTTCTGGTTCCTCGTTCTCCCCTGTTCTTCGTCCCGCCTCCGCTGCCTGTGGTTGTCCTGCTCGTCTCCGTCCTGGTCCTGCTGTTGTGTACGTTCCTGCTTCCTGTTCCCTGCAACCTAGCCGGTCATGGCAGATGGCCGCTTGTCCTGAGCCTGGTTCTGCTGGAGGTTTCTTCCTCTCGAGGGAGTTTTTCCTTCCCGCTGTCGCTTCGTGCTTGCTCAGGATGGGAGTTCTGCGCTGGTGTTTGTCTGGGTCGTTCGGGGCCGACGGCCGCTGGCTGGCCGTCCTTCACGTACCGGTGGGATGGGTTGGACGTCTGCTGTCCCGACTCCGCCACCGGGTTCGGGTCCCGGGGGGGTAGATATCCATAATCTATCTCCCTATGCCGGACATTCAAGCTCTCAGCAGTCCGGCATGCATGCCCTCCGCCGGGGCCCGAGCGCCAAAGAAACCTTAATCAATAAAACATTTTAATTGTATTCTCTCTCTCGTTTTGTGAGTCTCTCCAGGTTGAAATTAACATTCTACGCATATTTTTATCATTCAAAAACATGCATCTAATTAAATCCAGGTTCATTTCAGAGCGAGAAAAGCAGAGGGGGAGGGAAGAGACAATCATCACACTGGTAGGGGTGAAGGTAATGGGGTCGGTCTGCCTTGCCATTGTAGTGATACAGGCCTTAATGCTTGACCTCCAAGGACACCTCTCTGCATCTCTTTGAAACTCTAAGTGTTACACTTTCTTGAGGCTCTCAAGGAAACAAGTGGACACCATTTTTGTTCCAATTATTTTGAATTAATGGACACTAATTAATCAGATTGAACTTTCTTTTTATTGTGTGTTAATTCAGAATTGATCTACAGTATACTTTTTGTCATTTAATGATGATCTGTTACTTGCATGAATTAGACCCTTCTGCTGGTTTATTTCTGCAGAACAAGCAGGTTTTAATATTATGGCACAGTTCAGGGTAAACTTTTAACTTGCAACTTCCTTCTCTGTTTTGTCTGTGAAAGTTAGCCATAATATTCTCTGTGCTCACAAGCAGTCCATCTGGCCGCTTATGTAAACAGTTTTCCTGTTGTCCTTCAGAGACCATTCTGCCTATGGGATGAAATATCCATCCGTTATTTGGTTAAAACAACAAATAGTTATTGAGGAGGTGGGGGAGACCCCGCCTCCCATATAAAGATCCACTTCCTATTTTCACTTTAGTGTGTCGGAGGGAAGAACTTGCCACCAACTGGTTTCTCCTCTGGAAAAAGCTGGAAACGTCCCGGTCATTGTGTCAACTAGACCCACGTTTCAGCTGGAGTTACAGTAAAGCCTACTGTAACTCATTCACTCATATCTGGAAGAATTTGTTTTCTGAAGTTTTATTTTGAAAATAAGTCAGTGCGCTTGGCCCTGTTCCTGCCGGTGAAAGCGTGCTCCCGCTCGTCTGATTCAGCCATACACGCACAAAGTCGACTGGACGTGAGCTGGACCACACAGTCCGTTAGTGTCCACAAACTTCTCAGCCCTCATCTCCAGGGGACGTATCGTCACCAGGTAAAGAGGCTTGTTTGTATGTTGCACGTGTCGGAAGTACAGCTGGACCTGTTTGGGAGAAGGTGCGACCCTGTTAGTTTAAAAAAAATTAACTTTCTTTAAACTTAGCTTTCATTCCTCACTTCTTACTCTTATTTCTTATTTTTCATAAGCTATTAATCTGTTAAGTAATGTGCCAACAGAAAAGTTCCTAACTGTCTGTTTGATTTTAATTTGAATTCTTGTCAACGTAGTTTAGTAGATCAGAGCTAATATCGATACAAATGTTTAATGTACTTTTATGATAATTTCAATAAAAGGTCTATTTTCTGGTGGACCAACATAAGTTGAAGTCTCTCGTGAAATTACATTTTTGTCTAGTCACAGTTAAAGCAATTTAATACCGGAAAAAGGGTGAACTCGCGAATTGGTGGTAAGTTTGTGCAGATAAACTCTGCTCAGACCTGCGCATCTAAAATATAGGTAAGTCAGTAAACTGACAAATAACTCCTATACTGTATTATTACACCATGACGTGTCCCTTATTTATTTTTTGGATAATAATTTTTCTGAGCTGTCAACCTAGTACACAGGGTCCCAGTTACATCCAAGAAAAGTATAAAATGCAAAAGAAAAAACAGTAATAAGATCTAAGATATGAACTAAGTAAAACGATAACTAAAATCACACAAAGCACTAGTAGTACAAAAACAATACGCCGAACAACAGGACGAACATGAGTCTGTGTGAGCAGATGAGTATGAATGAACACAGCAACGTGAAATAATTCAGCAGCATGATGTGATTTATTCACAGTGATTATCTAAATTATTAGGATTTTTTGTAACTTTGTAAAGTTTTGTAATTTGTATTATTATTAAAAATTACAAAACTACTACAGGCATTAACGATCTGCTCACAGACTCATGTTCGTGCTACTGTTAGGCATATTTTTGTACTACAAGTGCTTATTATGTATTTAGTTATCAACAAAGTCCATGCTCAGTGTCATTTTTAGTTAGTTATCATTTTTCTTAGTTCATGTCTTGGATCTTATTACAGTTTTTCTTTTACATTTTATTGCTGGATGTAACTGGGACCCTGTGTACATAATTTAGTTCCACCACATGTGGTGCGAACAACAATAAACTCTGAATACTACAAAAAAGAGCAAGAATTATCCATAAGCCAAGGGTTTAGTACCA
>JBBPBX010003789.1:0-34775 GCA_038048925.1 Garcialebias charrua | reverse complement strand
AATAATCACACCAAAATTCAGATCAATATCTGTAAATTTGACTGTGTTGGAGCCGTTTTTGTGTGTGTTGTAAACTCAGTTGGCCTTGGCAGCTATTTTAAACCAAGTAGACTCCAAAATGTAACAAGTTGTAGTTGGGCATTCATTGAAACTTTCCACAAGTTTCACTGAAGTTTAACCAGTGGTTCTTGAGACATTTTGCTAAAACCATAGACACATAAACAAAAACATTATTGCTGGCCTTTTGTTTTGTAATTGCAGGTGATAAAAAGTTGTTTATCCAGCAAAATAAATAAGCAGAAGAAATCAATTTTCCCTCCTTCATATCTTTTTTTTTAATTTAATTTAATTTAAATCCGATCTACTGATGTTCAGCCTCTGTTTAACGGAGTGTGGAGGCTTTGGCTGCCATCGTGCAGAGGATCAGAGAACTAACACTTGATTGCCAGCAGTTCATCAGTGCATCCTTCATGTTTGTCACCCAGCCTGCCTCAAGGCAGCGTGCTAGCTCCAATTGAAGCTGACATCTTCCAAATATGAAAGCAACAAATCACACGTTTTTATTGGGCTTCTTAATCTGCAGACCGGCCCCCTGCAGACGTCAGCACAATCAGGGACGCTGCTCTAATTCTTGTTGACTGGCTGCTTGTGCTTCTCCAGCATCTCTGGACTCATGGAGGAAACACAAAAATGGCCAGACAGCAGAGATGTGTGTGGGTGTGTGGTGCTGGGGGGAGGGGGGGGGGTATATGTGGGTGTGTGGTTGTGTATGCATGTGTGTGTGTGTGGGTGTGTGATACCTACACTTATTAGGCTTTGTTATGACATGATGGACATGCTGGACTCATTTAACACGGCTGCACTTTGAGTAATCCATGGATGAGCTGCAAATAAGTGTTACGTGTGAAAACATGTTTGGTGAGATTGGACTGTGAGACAGGAGAACATGGACTGTCCAGATCTGACCAAGTGTGTCTCTTTCTTGTATAAACACTTAGCAGGGCCTTGTGTAAGAGCCGGGTTAGAAAAGCAATTAAATAATTGCACCTAAAGTGAGAAATGTGAAGAAGCAAAATGATTTGTGCCTCAGCAGAAGAAGAACATTATTGTTCTGTAATCTGGGGAAGTTCTGTTTAAGCATTGGTAGGTAATGAGAGCAATTTTGTACTGAATTCTGTAGGTGACAGGAAGCCAATGGAGGTTATGGAGAATGGGTGTAATATGTTCAAATTTACGAGGTCTCAGTAAAATCCTTGCTGCACTGTTTTGAATATATTGAAGCTTCTGAAGGTTTTTTCCAGGGATTCCAATAAACAGGGAGTTGCAGTAGTCGAGCCTGGAGGAGACAAAGGCATGGACGAGTTTCTCAGCATCAGAAAAAGTTAGAGATGGGCGAAGTTTGGAGATATTTCGAAGATGGAAGAAACAGGTTTTAAACAGATGCTTAATGTGATTTTCAAATGTAAGATGAGAGTCCATTCTTACTCCAAGATTTGCAACAGAGGCGGAGAGGGGGATGTCTTGTCCAGAAAAGGAAATTGTTGTTATAGTTGACGTTTGAACCTGGTGAGGGTAATGTCATTAATGTCACATTTCACACTCACACTAAATGTAACTTCATTTGTGTACACAAAGTCATGCAGCAACAGAAAATGGAATGGTTTAGAAAATGATATCAAAGTTGCAAAAACAATGACTTTGTTTTAAAAAATGAATACAATTAGGTTTCTGGAGAAAAAAAATTGGTTTGTTTCAAGATTTATGAATGGTAAAGTATGATGAGTTATTTATTGTGTAATTTATTTGTGGATTATTGTTGTTTGAATTGATTATTTGAATTAATTTTGTTAAAAAAGGGGCAGACATAATACAATTTTATCTTCTTCTGCTTCCATTCATTTCATGTAATGTTTGATTTTTTTTATTTACATGGAATTGTAATTTTTTTTGTGTTCTTTTAAATTTGAAATTAATAAAGAATAATAAAATTTTTTTAAAAAAACTTATGTTTGGTTGTTGTCCATGCAACTTACCCAGAGCTTTAATTTGTTTCTCACAAGCTGTGTTTCCATCCATTTTCATTTCGAATTTTGAGCTACCTCGCAAATATGTAAATACAAATTAATGCAGATCAGAAGTGTTTCCATCTACTGGCTTGAAGCGCTTCTTCCAAGCCGCGCACAGCGTCATTACGTCAGACGTCAGCGTCATTACGTCAGACGTCAGCGTCATTACGTCAGACGTCAGCACTGCGCATGTCTACAGTAAACAGGAAGTAGCGGTTGTAAACAGAACCCGGCCACACATCTCATCAAAATGGAGAGAATATTTCAGGTACGTGTTGCTATCGGGCGAGTTGTATTTATTCTGTCATGCCAACTAGTTTTAGCGATGTTACATGTTGTCCGGAGCGGAAACAGCTGATCAGTCACGTGACGTGAATGTTCGCTACGGCAGCACGAGTCGGCAAATGTGTTTCCATCTGTCGTTTTGCGCATCTGCTCATTTTCGAAGATCCCAAAAACCACCTCAAGCGAGCGTATAAACTTTTTGGCGAACTTGAGAAAGTAAATACGGATTTTGCCGTTTCCATTAAGCTTCTCTGCTGCGATACTTCAAAATGCGCACCTAGAAACCTTGATGGAAACACGGCTACAGACTCAACTTTATCTTGCATATTCCTCCACCTCCTACTGTTAAGGTGTGATCTTTCAATTTACATGTATGTGTTACAAACCCTCAGGTGTGATGTGTTGTTTTGTCAATTTAAATAGAATGGGCATGTTAGGTATTTTGTGGTGTTATTTCAGTTTCCAATTTCATATGTTGGTGCGTGGCTTGTATAAAACTTCTCGTTCTCACAGCTTCCATTCATTCAGAATTGAAAAAGACTTCTGGACAGAAGTCGAAACGTTTTCTGCAACAAATAAAGTCCAGTTGATCCTGTATTGAACGCCTTTTTTGATTTTATCATGTCCTGGACGACTGAGAATCTTCACCAGCATCTTGCATATTACGGTAAATACGGTTGCTGAAACTCCTTTTAATCGTAGATTTACTTTGTTCGGGTAAGAAACTACATCACACAGATAAGCCAACCCTGTAAAAAACTCCTTGTCATTCATTCAAACTTTATGTACGGTATACAGGTTAATCTCATTGAGCCTCGGGGACTCATTTATGCAAGACCTAATTTTGACAAAGACTGATGACAACAGTGGAACAACAAAGTTAACAATAGACAATCATAAAGGATGTGTACAAATTGAGATTTTTTTTAACAAGTGAAAATAAAATTGTATTTAAAATAAAATGTAACAAAAAAAACAGCTAGGTTGTAAGGCGATGTAGAAAACTAAAAACATGAACATGTCTGCATTGTTTTTTCCCCAGGAATTTAACAGATATTTAAAGCCACTTAGAGAGGTCAAGGTCGAGAGCTTCAGATCTTTTTGCAAGATATTCCAGGAAAGAGGAGCAGAGTAGGAGAATGCCCTTTTGCCTAGTTCAGTCCTCACTGAGGGAACACTGCAGGTAATCATGTCCTGAGAGCACACATTGTAGCTGCACTCACGCAGTGACATGTTGGAGGAGATTATATGCTACAATGGCCATTTGACCGTGCATTGACCGGCTGGTTGCAAGAGGTAAAAAGTTTAGTTAAGCTTCAGATGTACTACAGCCAGCGATCCATCGCCCACATGGACGTTCATTCAGCTGCGGCACTCAGCGGACGTGCACAGCAGTCAGCGGACGCTTGCGGCACTCAGCGAACGCACGCGGCCGACGACCCAAACTGGTGAGATCACAAAATATCCCACATGTCAGGGTTCAGTGCAGGCAGAAGCAGGGGAAGCATTTAATGCACTTTGACGGCTTCTCAGTTCCGAACTTCTGCCCCCTTTATTCAGCCGCGCGTGGCCGCCAGCCATTAGTCGGTGGTATAAGCATACTGTTAATTTGTTGGATTGGGTGGGGTTTGGAGCTGATGACTGTGTGCTGGGGCCAAGTCGATTGGATTTTTTCAACCCATCCTCATTGATTTTTTTGGATCCGAGTGCAACTCTAAGATATAAGAATGCAACAGACCAAGTAGTGATTCAAATATGAAAACGTACCAGTGAGAGAGTCTGTGTGAATTTAATGATGTCCAGTTAACCAGTGAATACATGGTGCAATGGTGGGTATGGTAGTTACAGCTGATTATGAATCTTAGTACAACGTGATAGTTAGCATCCAACATCTGCAAGGTGTTTGTAAGGGCATTCATGTAAATAATGTCGCCATAGTCAATGGAGGGAAGTAAAGTCGCAGTCACAAGGCGTTTCCTAGCATTCAAAGTTAGACAGAATCTATTTCTGAAAAAGAAACCCTATTTAACTTTCAGTTTCCTTACAAGCTTTTCAATGTGAAGCTTAAAAGAATGATGCGAATCGACCAAGATACCCAAATATTTGTAGGGATTGATAAATTCAATAGAGGCACCATTTGCATCAAAATAAGCGATGGCTTCGTCCAGCGGAGTCTCATCCTGCACCTGCCACTCGTCGCTTCCAATAGCCTTAAACAAGGCTGCACGGCGCTCCCGCTCTTCAGCGGGTAGGAGGTGGCAAATGCGACAGGAGTTGGCGAGCTCGGCGTGTTGGGGGCCCAGGCACCCCTCGCAGATTTGGTACAGGTCAAAACTCCTGATGTAGCCGACCTGGCATGCTGGACACGTTCTGGCCAGCTTCACTCTTCGTTGTAGTAGTAGATCTTCAGTCAACGGCTGAATGATGAAGGGAGACGATTGTCCCGTGTCAGCGGATTAAATAACATGGTGTGGGCCCACACAGCAGGTGGGCCTGGACTAAAGGTTTTCAGTGGGCGCTAGGCGTGCAGGGAATTATCCAATAGCGAGAGCTCTAAAGGGCATAGCTCATATGAAATAGAACACTAAACAGGTAAGTTGCCAAAGAACAATCACTACATCTAGGTTTTATTTATATGCAGTAGAATAATGTCTAGTAGAGTAACATCCCAATGAAACCACTTCTCAGTATTGGACAGTAAACAACGTATCTTAATTATTGAAATAAAGAAGGTGAAACTTGGTGCAACTGTTTTATTCAAACTAAAGGTAAGCACGTGTACATTTAGGAATGCATGTTTCATAGCAACACCAAATTTACTTGAAAAGCAGATTTATTTATAGAAATGATGTTTTCACTCATTTGTTGCTGTGGTACATGACTGCACACAACTTCTGGATGAAGTGGAGTTTCATCCATCTCTGGACAAAGTGGAGTTTTATCCATCTCTGGACGAAGTGGAGTTTCATCCATCTCTGGACGAAGTGGAGTTCCATCCATCTTTGGACGAAGTGGAGTTTCATACATCTCCTGGGACTCTCAGTACCTTACACAGAAACACAACACAAAGGATGGAAACAATTAAAATGCTTTCAGGGTTTAAAGCAACATTTAACCAATGGATTAAAAGGAGTTACCAAATTGTAACTTTTCACCACTAACTTTATTAACAAAAGCAGATCATAGTGGAAAATAAATAATATCAGTGACATTTAGAATAGAATAGAATATATCTTTACTGGCATCGTCATTGCACCGGAGCACAAAACATTGCAATTGACGCACACACCATCCTTGAGAAAGGGGACGTGTACACGCAGCCGCAGCAGAAATTAATCCGCGCCGCCACAATCAGATATGGAAAAAAAGGAAGGTTACAATAGGTAATGAGTGGTATTCAAAAAAGATTCTATCACATTTTGTCTTTCAGGACACTCTATGATACAGTCAAAAAACTCTACCAGCCAAGCACAGATAAGTACAAATCACATGTTGCATTTTGGTGGCGAAGCAGTGAGATAAAGTCTGTGAGCAACGTCCAGATTAGAGCACAGTTCTGCAGATGGAACCAGCCGGCCTTATCTGAAGCACACAAGAGCTCTCNAGTTCTGCAGATGGAACCAGCCGGCCTTATCTGAAGCACACAGAGAGCTCTCGGGGATGGGGTGGGGGGTGGGGGGGTGCCACAGTGGTTATTTCCAGTTGCTCAGACTTCAGGAGAGATTTGTAGTCAGCCTTGTTCAAGGTTGCTTAGGATGTCCCGATTAGATTAGATGATTTATTTATCTTCAGGGCAGGCTTCGGTGAACTTTTACCGTAACCTTGAGTCCAGGTGCTATCTGAAATCCAATTCCTCCAAATTACGTGTAGCTTTCATCCGACCCGAGCTATGGGTCCACATCCCCCCCCCCCAGTGTAATCCGCTCGGTTGCAAACAAGTCCCAAACCGCACCGTAGGTCTGCGGTCCTCAACGGCCATTCCCACCGTGCGATTAAGCTCATAAAGCAGCTGGTTCATTGAGGTCACAGCTTGGATCACACACTCGTTCTGAGCAGGAAGCTTTGACAGTGCGTTGATCGCCGTGGAAATCTTCCTGATTTTCCAGTAGCAGAGACACCCACACAAGCCAAAAAGCAGCGCACCTGCTACCATAAATCCAATTACGAATAGGTCTTCCACGTCCTTGACCGAAAGAATGGTCAAACACATCATTTTCCATTCTCCCCAGGAATCCATGATGTATCCGGCCGCATGCGTGTGCAAGGGGCACACTTGTTCTCCTGGACCGGAGCGCTTAGTGGAAAAAATTTTATCGATAGAGGAAATAGCCCACGCCACTAAATCTATATTCCAAATTGCTTCGAGTGAGCACTGAAGAGCTGCTGACGAGACAAATGTAGCAAAAGCAGGGGGGAAGGAAAACTTGAGAGAAGGAACGGAGCAGAGAAGCAGCTACTTCGCCAAGAGCAGGAAGTAGAAGTTTACTGTAAAACGTTAAATACTATGACTGAGCAATAATTACAAATAATTTATAACTTTATTACTCTAAGCGAGTTTGAAGTGAAATCCCCTTTGCAAAGTGTGACTATTTTATAATCATTTCTTGTTTCTTTGTGTGGTTCTTGTTCTAGGTGAAAGTGTTTAAATGAAGGTGTTTACAAAATCCCTATCATTATTTGGTGCCGAAACGACCGGTTTCTCCCCATACCTGCTCCGGGTGTTCTCCAAACAGAGCGCGTTGCAAGGACCCATGCGCACAGCAACAATCTCAAAGTCCAGAGGGTTTGTCTTTGGCCAGCATCCTCTGTCCATTGGAGTCATCAGGGTCAGATTGGCAAAGGTTTCCAGACATAGCACAGATCAACAAGAAAGTGAGTGTGAAAAAGTGTTTGTTGATACATCGTTTTTAGAAGAGTTTGAGTATGTTTTGAACTGGGTCAGAGTTGGGTCCAGACTTTCAAAATTTTAAAGTGAGGCGTCTGTTTTCAAAAGCTAAGCGGATGTTGCGCGTCGTTAGCTACGGAACCAAGACCTTTTGCTATTTTTGTGAGGCAGATCATTTTAAGTCAAGGATCAAAATAGGCATTTTTGTGACGCTGATCTGCCAAGACCTTTATTGAACAATATACAGTAAGTGGGATCCAGCAGTCAAAATGGGACATTATTTCTTAGACGTGTCGTTTGGAAATTGTTTATGCGTTGTTTGAAGTTGTTTGCGTCGTTTTGAAATTGTTTTTACGTCATTTTGGAGTTGTTTCTGTCTGTGTATGAGCAGCTATGCTCCTCTGTGTATGTGCCTGCATGTGTACAGTATTTTGGTTTGTGCCTCTTATCTCTCTTTGTGTGTAAGCGGCTCTGCCCGTGTGTCTCTGTGTGTGTGAGAAGAACCCCTTTTTGCAGCTTTACCCACGCTCTTGTGAACGTGTTTTCTTCCCCCTCGCTGTGTGAAAATGTGAGAAGTTTTAAGATGACTTTGTGAACACAAACCTCTATTTGGAAAAACATAAGCAACTATTGGGATAAAAACTAAAACCAGATATCTGAAATCTAAAAAAGCTAAGTCTGGTCCTCTGGACATTCAAAAAATAAAACAAAACAAAGCAAAAAAATAAAAAATGTAGAAACGTTTCGTCTTTCGTCCGAAAGACTTCCTCAGTCTGAGTTGCTGTATTCAGGGTGGAGGCCTCCGGGTTCAACTGTCTCCCTCTTACAATGCTGTTATTGCTAGTATCACTCAGCCCTCTGTGAATAGCAAACAACCATCAGGGTGCTAATTATCCATTGTTAGGCTGATGGCCCTCCTTGATCATGTGAGCAGCTGGTTTCAGGCTGTCATCAGTCAACTGGTTGTGTAACACTGTGACAGGGTGCTATTTATAAGACTGAGCTGAATACAGCAACTTAGACTGAGGAAGTCTTTCGGACGAAAGACGAAAAGTTTCTACATTATTTTTATTTTTTTTTGCTTTGTTTTGTTTTATTTTTTGAATGTCCAGAGGACCAGACTTAGCTTTTTTAGATTTTTCTACCTGGATTATTGAGCATGCATCAGACAGATATCTGAAAATTTATCATTACTAACAAGATTAGAACTATGCTGACTAAAAGGCAGATATAAAAAACAAATGAAAAAGGGCACAGGAGATAAAGTTACTAGTTTTGACACAGATTTTTATTTAAATAACTTTAGAAACCAAAAAATTTAACAAATGCCTTGCTTAAAGGTTGTCGATCGATCTTTTCCTAAAGACACAGAAAAACAACAATCAGGTTAGACTTTTATTCAGCTACCGGACAAAATTATTTGAGGCATCGGTTAAACATAAACAAAAAAAAGGAGAGGCTACCAGGCCCACATTGCATCCGTTTTTCTGTTCATCTAAACATAACTAAATTGAACTGAAACGGTAATTGTTCTATTTTTTTGCACTTATGAAATAATTATAAATGGGTAGTTTTATCTCTGAAACACATCAGTGATGTTCTGAGGTAGGCAGTAAGGTTAATTAGAAACTTTTAGTTAAATATAAAATAAATATTTACATGCATTTTTAAATCATACAAATATAGCCGAACGATACACAAAGATTTCGGAATTTGATCAATCTTGTTTACAAAATCCTATCCATCCATCCATCTATCCATCTTCTTCCGCTTATCCGAGGTCGGGTCGCGGGGGTAGCAGCCTAAGTAGGGAGGCCCAGACTTCCCTCTCCCCAGCCACTTGGAGCAGCTCCTCCGGGGGAATCCCAAGGCGTTCCCAGGCCAGCCGAGAAACATAGTCCCTCCAGCGCGTCCTGGGTCTTCCTCTGGGTCTCCTCCCGGTGGGACATGCCCGGAACACCTCACCAGGGAGGCGTCCAGGAGGCATCCTAACCAGATGCCCGAGCCACCTCAACTGGCTCCTCTCGATGTGGAGAAGCAACGGCTCTACTCCGAGTCCCTCCCGGATGACTGAGCTTCTCACCCTATCTCTAAGGGAGAGTCCAGCCACCCTGCGGAGAAAACTCATTTCAGCCGCTTGTATCCGAGATCTTGTTCTTTCGGTCATAACCCAGAGCTCATGACCATAGATGAGGGTGGGAACTGTTGGCGTTGTTCTCTTATTCACCCCAAATTCGTTGTTTGGTTTCACTTTGGATCAAAAAAGAAGAGATACACTGAAAACACGACAGACGCACAGTTTAAAGTTCCAAAAACCAGTTTAATTAATCATAAGTTTAAAAAGTCACAGAATACATTTGTTCTATTTCTAAAAGCCATTACATTTGTTTAAAAGAGAACAAGGGAGAAAGTGGGGAGAGAGGGAAAGAAAATACATTGAAATGCGCATTTCAAGGGAGACAAGGCCATACAACCTGATAGTTGCTCCCTCGTGGCTTGCTTCCTACATTGTCTGCCAGTGGAGGAGGGAAACTCATGTTTTATACCCTTCTCTGGGCGTTGCCTCTCTCAACAAATAAGAAAAGTTCTGCTTTGTTCTCTTGTAGGGTGTTGCCTGCCTTAACCAATAAGAGCAGTTTTGCTTTGTTCTCTTGTAGGGTGTTTCCCCCTCTCAACCAATAAGAAGTTCTGCTTTATTCTCTTGTCCTCCCCCACTGCCAGAAAGCTTCTGTTCATGGTCTACCCAGGCCTCAGGGGGTTTCAGCTTACTCTGGTTTCCACAGGATTGAGGGGGGGAAGGGCACTGGGCACTGACACATACTCTCTGACCAAAACTAAATATACAGCAATGCTGAGCACCCACAAATCACACACACACTAGTAGACCACCAAGTGACCAATCAGTGCAACTGGACACCAAACCACGCCAAAGACATACATAGATTAGGGCTGTTCTGACACTCCCTGACTGACCAAACATGCAGAACCAGAGAGTGGCTTTCAGTGGACTTCTCCCCAACCATATATCTGCAAAGTCATAAAACTGACAGACAGAGAGGACACAAACTGCATCATTTGAAAACCCCTTCTGGTGGAATAAAAACACGAAGAATAAAATATATTTTATTTCATAACAAACCCCCTTTGGACCTCAATTCCTGAGGTCCATCCCAAAAGAAATAAAATCACACACCTAATAACGCAACTAAACGCATATATACACAATATTCAATCAGTTTTTTTCAAAATCCTCCAAGTTATAAATTTTTAACAGAAGCAGTTGGCGCATCACTTCAGGATCCCTCTTTTCCTGGGTGGACGTGATAAGTCAAACCGTTAAAGACCTCAGACAAGGCACACAGCAGCACCCGCAAGTTATAAGTATGCCTAAGAAAATAGCCAATGATACCATTATGGATACGAACACCTGTTTCCAGGGACCGAAGATCTTTATCAGCCAATCGTCCAGTGGGTCATCCAGACCCGAATGGCTTTTCATTTCATCTGAGAGGGTTCTAAGGCCTTCTAGGGCCCTTGTGACTTTTCCATCTGGAGTAGTGTTGTTTGGAATAAATGTACAGCAAAGGTCACCAAACATACTACAAACCCCTCCCCTCTCCGCCAAAAGCATGTCCAACGCCATCCTGTTCTGAACTGCCATCAGGGAAGTCGGCGCCAGTTGTTCAGCCAGACCTTCTACCGCGTCTCTGGTGAGATTGGACAGTCGCATAACATTATAATGCACATAATTTATCCTGTCAACATTTTTATTGGGAGTAACAGGGAACACTGCTGAAATGATAGGAAAACTCTCGAACCCAGCTGCCACCTGATCAGCCAGTTTGTATTCATTTGGCACACCCTACTATAGAGTCAATATAAGTAGGTGAGCCGACGGTTGGGTCGAAATTAGCAGATCTCCTTCTCCTATTTCGAGAGAGATCAGTTTCGTTCAGGATCTCCAATCTGGGACCAATCAGAGCCAGAGGAGCCGCCAATCGTACCATGGAGCAAAGTCCAATGGTGTTGTCCAAGATACGAGTGAGTAATCTCCTTTCCCCACAATAGTAGTATAAGCCCGATCTAACAAGAGGGCCAATCACTTTTCTATCCCCTTTATCTATGCTTGCTGGCCTTGTCTGATTGCACCAGCTTGGGTCAATCATGCCCACATTTATTTTGGCATTTGGACTCGTAAAATTAAAACAAAAGTAATCATTGTGTTTTGTAGCGTGGAACGGACCAGCTTTGGTGTGATTCCCGGCTAAGGGAAACACTTCACTTAAGGTTGTACAATTGGTATGTATCTACGTTCTGGTTAAGTTTAACATGCAAGCAAACCCCCATGTATCCTCTGGGAACAAGGGAGCCGGCTCAATGTATAACAACGGGCGTGCTACGGCGCATGCCACGCATTCAGACAATGAGGCCTGCTTCGCCGCCTCCGACAACCATGCCAACCATATATTAGTGTCATGTTATCCGGTAGACATTGCGATTACCTCGACCGGAGTCAATTTTGTGTAATCTGTGGTAATTATGTCTGAAGTTTGGTGCGGGATCACAGGGGGGAAAGAAGAGTTACCTAGAGAGCTGATAGTGTTTACCATTTCAATTCGTAATAATCCATATTTTGGTGGATAGGAGTTCACTATCACTCTCATAACATGAAAATTGAACGGATGTTCGTCCATTTCAAAAGTGGACACCACTTTAATAGACAGGGAAACCGGATTCTGGGTGAGGGAAAAATCCCTCTGGAGAGTGAAGTTGCTAGTCCAAAACTGGCGAAATCCTGGCCGATCCGACTTAGGCTGGGAAAATATCCAGGACCCTTGTTGTAAAACCACCTTATCCCCGCTACATTGGACATTTTGGCTAGCACATAGTACAATTTCCTCCCAAGCGCAGCGCTGTGGGCATTGTAAAGCCGTAGGTGGACACTGACACATGTATATATCTGCATGCCTGAATGAAATATTCTGGCCTGCACAATCAATTACATTGCATAAATCGAACGTGAAAGTGGTAGTCTGGTTTGCGATATACTCTAGTTTGAGGATTTTTTGTCCCAGGTGCGCGCCATAATCTCTCTTATGCCTATAAACTTCGCAAACATTTTTCCCAGGGATTACGCAGAAATGTTCTAGGAGGACAATCAAAATTACCATACTTATTCCACTTATTCCAACTACCATAGTGACCCTCTTGTCTGGCCACCAGATTTTGAATCATTCGATTAATATACAAATTGTAGAATATATATAAAAAAATATATATGCAAACTATGAACGATAATAATAGTAAGCGCTTTATGATATTGCAGAATTATGAACCTTAAGTTTCCCAAGTTCCTCCTCCAGCAGCAAGGCAGTTGTCTCCCTTGAACACACAAAAATAGAGAAAGAACACAAGATTTATATCACCATCACAGAAACATTAATATACTTTTTGAATGTGCCACACATACTCAGGGGCATTCTTCTGGCGTTGCTCGGGAATGTCCTCCTATGTCCCCAAGTTTTCTTCGTGTTATGTGAAACTCTAATATGTAATGTTTTTATCTTTCTAGGTGTCTGTTCTATGTGTGGATATTCCAGCACCGAGTGGCCCCATAAAACAGAGTCCTTCTGGGCCCCGCACGCAACTTTACTCGGCTACTTTGGGTCTATCAAGGCACAAGAGTTCGAATGCGAGCTCTTCTTGTTGTCCCGCTCGATCCTCTTAGCTCCTTCCTGGTTCACGGGCTGGAGCACACTGACTCCAATGGTACCAGATCTCCCCCTTTCCTCTCAGCCTGACCGCATGTGAGGTTCTCTCGGTCACTTGGAAAGGACCTGCCCAGCGAGGCTCCGCCCACTTTCTCTTAACGACCCTCAGCAGCACCCACTCAGCTGTAGGTAGGTCAGGGTCTCCTGGTGGACCCTTTTTCTCGTGTACCTGCTGAGTAAAGTTGGTTACCAAAGCTTTTAACTCATCAAAATATACCTTATGGTCCATCTTTCGGTCCCCCTCGTTGGGCAGAGAACAAGCATTCGGTCCAGGGAAAGGTCGACCTGTGGTTAACTCATAGGGAGAGAAACCAGTACCATTATTAACAGAAGTTCTTACAATCATTAATGCAATTGGCAGAGCGTCAACCCAGTTTAATTTGGTCTGTGCACAGATTTTGCTCAATTTTTGTTTTATGTTCTGATTCATCCTTTCGACCTTGCCTTGGGACTGGGGATGGTACACGGTCCCGAAGGCGTGCTTTAATCCTAACATTTTTTCCACAGCCTGCAGGTCTGCGTTTTTAAAATGTGTACCATTATCAGATCTGATTTTTTCGGGAAACCCATGTCTAGGAATGTAATGGTTTATCAGGAACTTTATGACTGTTTTACTGTCTTCTTTTCTTGCAGGTATGGCTTCAGGCCATCCTGTGAGGGCGTCGACACACATCAACACATATCTGTACCCCTTAATGGTTTCAATCATGTCTGTGTAATCTATGATCACTTCCTGTCCTGGTCTGAACAGGAAGGGAAATATCCCTTGTTCTGGTTTTACAGCAGGTCGAATGTTGTATTGTAAGCAAACTTTGCAGGTTCCTATGTGTTCAGTTATCATGTCTTTCATGTGTGGATGCCACCATTGCTGAAGATTCCTGGCCATTTGTCCGCCGTCCACATGAGCCAGACCGTGTGCTTCCTGAAAAACTAATGGTTTCAGAGTCATGGGCAGGATCCACTTTTCATTGGGTCCTGTCCACAACCCGCTTTGTTCATTCTTTTTTCCTCCCTTGTTTTTCCAAACAGATCTCTCTTCAGGAGACGCCTCATTTTGTGCCTTTGTGATTTCTGTTTGGCTCCAACGACTGTTCCACTGACATTCTTCTTCCACTGTCACCATCTGAACTCTTGCTAAATAGCCAGCTGCTACTTTAGCTGCTCTGTCTGCCTGCCTATTACCTTCGGCAGTATCTGACTGTGTTACATCATGACCTTTGCATTTCACTACTGCTACTTTCCTTGGAAGCATCAGACTATCAGCTAACTCTTTTATGAGTTCTTCATGTTTTATGGGTTTATTTCCTACTGTCAAAAACCCTACTCTTTTCCATTGGGGTAATTGGACATGAACAACCCCATAAGCGTATGCTAAGTCTGTGTATACTGTGATTTCTTTTCCTATGCCTAATTTTAGTGCTGCAACTACCGCTTGAATTTCGGCTTTTTGAGCTGACTGTTTTCCCATCAACTGTCCAGATTCTACCACCTCGAATGCATCTTCATTTTGTCTAACCACTGCGAACCCTGACTTCAAAGACCCATCCTCCATTCTGAAGCAGCACCTGTCCATGTAGAGTACTTCTGAATGTGGTATACAGCAACCCCTCGAGTTACGTCAGGGATAGGGACCTACGTGTGTGACTTAGGTCGATGTTGTCGTACCTCGCGGACCAAAAACACATGCCTGTCGTAGGTCCGCGTTTCTGACATAGGTCGCGGTTATACCGCTAACGGAGCGCCGCACACATATTTAATGGCATGAGACTGAACAAGCAGACATACTAAGGCCATAAACACGCACAGAACTGCACAATAAATAAAAAATATAATGTCTTACTTTGAGCCGGTGGCCCCGACTGCCAGGCGGACATTTGCGGCGAGCTCCCGGCCGCAGATGGATCCTCCGCGGCATGTCGGCTCGGTGTCTTCGCCTGTGTTAGCTGCTTTGTTAGCTGCTGTCGTTAGCATGTCGGGCGGCGTTGTGGCCGCCGATCGCGGGGCGATCCGCGGCTGCTCCTCCGGACCTGAGACGTCCACAGAGTTGACCGAGTGTTTCCAGCTAATTTATCCGTATGAGGCAACCCTGATCGGGCACACGGAGCCAGCTGACAGTAGACTCTGGAGCTCCATTGACTGCAGTACAGTTGTAAAATGGCGACCGGAAGTGGCGAGCGGAAACCGGAAGTTGCATAATACGATAAATTTCTAATCAAAACGTAAAATTAATATTTATACTTTATTTATAAAGCCATTTAAAACAACCACAGCTGCAACAAAGTGCTATACACATGAAATTAATAACTTTTAAACACACAAAAAAAAAATAATAATAATATTTTTTTTTTTTTTTTAATCATATTTTTATTAAATATGATAAAATCGTAAGTCTGAGTTGCCGTAGGTCGCAGGTGTCGTACCTCGAGGGTTACCTGTATGTTCTGTTTCTAGGTCGGACCTGATTTTTTCTTCCATATAGACCTTTTGAACACAATCGTGCGTGTGTGTTGTATTCATTCCGTCAGCCATGTTTACACCTTCATGTGAAAATAATAAATTTGGTGCCGCCAAAATGTTACTCATGCGTCTTTGTTTCAATGAAGTCATTGTGAAGAGTTCGGAGTTCACATAGGCCACGACATTATGTGATGTTAAAATGTGCAGTGGATGGCCCATCACTATATGTGCTGTTTTAGCGACGATTTTACTCAAGCCTGCTGCCATTTGTGTACATGGTGGATGGCGTTTTTCAGTACCATCTAGAAGAATGCTGGTGTACATCAGTATCTGTCTATTCCCCCCCTTTTTCTGAAACAAAATGCCATTAATGGTGTTTTTTGCTTCAGAAACATCAAGGTAAAAAGGTGAGGTGTAATCAGGTAGGGCTAAATCAGTAGCCCGAGTCAAAAGTTGTTTGAGAGTTATGAAAGACTGTTCTGCTTCAAGACTCCAAACGAGTTTGGACTTTAATTTTCTCATCCCCTGTTCCTTAACCATGTTTCGAAGGGAAGTAGTGAGTTCACTGTAATCAGGTATATAATGTCTGCTATACCCCGTCAACCCCAGAAAAGACAACATTTCCTGTACCGTGCTAGGCTTTGGGTGATTCAAAATGGAAACTCTGTGCTCAGGAGAAAGCGTTGTTCCTCGAGCTGAGACTAACCGTCCCAAGAAGGATACCTGGGTGCGGACGGCTTGAAGTTTTGTTTTGCTCACTTTGAAACCCGCATCATGAAGAAGAAGAAGAATGTCATGGGTGGCTTTGAGACAGTCTTCAGGTGATTCTGATGCTATCAATAAATCATCAACATATTGAAGCAACGTGGTGCCTTCAGGGAGAGGATGATGAACCAACAGGTCTTTTAATACCTGATTGAATATTCCAGGGGACAATGAGAAACCCTGAGGTAAGCGCGTGTATCGATACTGTTGGCCATTGAAAGTGAAAGAGAATATGTCTCGTACATCATTTGACAAAGGGAGACAAAAGAAGGCATTGGCCAAGTCAATGCAAGTGAACCATTTCTGTTTTGGATTCAAGTTTGTTAACGTCACGTATGGATTTGGAACAGGGCAGGTAGGAGTCTTAAGGATTGCATTAATTGACCTAAGGTCATGTACCATTCTGTACTTTCCTGTGCCTACTTTCTCGACTGGCAAAATGGGAGTGTTCCACTGTGAATTAGACGGTTCTAATACTCCTGCATTTAGCAACCCCCAAACCGTATTGCTCAGCCCCTCTGCGGCTTCTGGCTTATGTGAGTATTGATACAACCATATTGGCTCAGTGGAGAGAAGTTCAAAAGTGATGGGATCACAGTTTACTAATCCCACATCCTCTGGACCTTGAGACCAAAGGGATTGTGGGAGTGTATCAAGCATGGCAGGGACCTCTGTGTGATCAGTCTTTTCCCTGCCATGTTCTCTTGAAATAAGTTCATGATCTAATTTTCCCAAATCCTGAGCTGAAACATCAATAATATAGTAATCTGTTGATGGTGAAAAAGCAACTGATGGAAGCTGTGTGGGACACCAATCTAGGGCATCCATGACTGTCTTTACCATTGGCCCTAAATCCTTCGCTTGGTGTGAAGGTGAGAGAGCAAGTGAGACATGTGGTGTTGCTTCAGATGACATCCTATACCATTCAAGTTGAGATGGTGATAGGGTTACATGTGAAGCCACCCCCTAGGGTCCTACAATGATCTTATCTGAGGTCAAAAGCCACTCAGTATCTTGCAAAGTAGAGGCAAAATGCTCTCTAAAACAGTCATCAGAGTCACGGTCATAAAAGAGTGTCAGATGTAAAGGATCTGGAGGGGGAACATAGGGTCGCAGAGCATCAAGCCACGGCTTCCAAGACAAGTACGCAGAGTAGATGTCCAGTTGCTGTGTGGTTTCAGGGCGTAGCAAGGCCCAGTAGATGTCAGCGACCTCCTCCTGCATTTGTTCAAGCAGACATTGTGAGGCTGGAGAGGAAGAGGATTGTGAGCAAGTCCAACAAGTCCCATTGGGCAGAGTGACCTTCAGCCCAGTTGATTCGCACAAAATGGTCACCCCCATCTTTTTCAACAAGTCTCTACCCAGCAGGTTTACTGGTACATCCTTAGACAAAACAAAAGGATGAGTCAAAGTCTGTGATCCTGCTATAATCAGGAGAGGTTCAGTTAAAGGCAGTTTTTGTTGCACCCCAGAGAAGCCTACCACTGACACCGTGTCAGATGTGGCGTGTTCAGAAAAGTCCAAGTCATTCAACGTGGAGTATGTGGCACCTGTGTCCACTAAGAAGGACAAGTCTTTGTTCATGACCTTCATTCGTATCATAGGGTCTGCACCTCCCCCTATGGACTGGTTTCTCTGTGGAGTGTGTCATTGCTGGTAGGAAGAGTTGGACCCTGAGCCATGGGCCCACTCTCTTTGTAGAGCCGGGTGCTGGCCAGCTGGAGCCATCTGTGAGTTGGGAGCTGAGTGAAGGCGTCCTCCCCTCTGTGACTGTGCTTGTTTGTGAAAACAGTCACGGGCCTAATGTCCTGGCTTCTGACAAAAATGGCAGACATCTTGTGCTCTGTTTCCCTGCAGGTTACCTCGGCTATAGCCCCTGCCCCGAGCTCTTCCTCCTCTCCTCCACTGCCCCCTGACCGGACCCTGAGATGATGTATTATAATATGGCTGGGGTGCCGTGTGCTGCTGTGGGGTGGTAAACATACCTTCCTTCCCAGCAACCATCTGTTTGGACTCTTTCTTTGATTGCACCACATTTCTAGCTTGCTTTAGTTGTAATTTCAGCAACTGAGTTTGCATGTCTTTTAAATCAGCTGAACTTTTTACCTCCTCATCTGCTGCTTCCTGCAGATGATGAATTAAGTGACGTTCCCATTTTTCTGCGTCTGCAGTGGGAAGGTCAGGATTTGTTTTCATTACTTTACTGACAGCTGCTGGAACACCATCAAGGATAGCTTGTCTAAAGAAATACCTCTGTCCCGTACCTTGTCCGTGGCAGTGAGTTCTGTCGTGCCATTCTTGCTTACACTGATCTAGATAAACTGTTGGGTTCTGTCCAGGTTTCCAATGAAACTTAGGCACCCCTGAACCCTCTGGGAGCGGGTAAGCCTCTCTAAGGGCTCCTGCAAACCTGTGTAAGTGATTTGTCATGGGTTCTGAGTCGAGAACTACACGATTTCAGCCTGCTGCCCGTTCCAATTCATCCATCCTGGTGGAAGTTACACATCTTCCCAACAAAGCTCTCACATCCCCTACTGTCAATGTGATCCCTTTAGTGAGGCTGTCTACTGCGTTCAACCACTTGCTGCCCCTTTCAGTTAGCGGGAGCAATTTCTCCACCAAGGCCTGAATGTCTCCCAAAGCAAAAGGTTTGTACCTGACCTGTGTACCTGCTAGGAGCAAGGGATAGCTGCTGTTTGAAAGAGGACAATTATCAAACCCTTGCGTCTCCTCGTGCTCCATAAGACTGGATGTACTTGGGTGTGCTGTCACAGAAAGTGGTGTACTGGGTGTGGTGGTGTAAAGGGGAAGTGGTGTACTGGGTGTGGTGGTGTAGAGGGGAAGTGGTGTACTGGTGGTTTCTATCCGATTAGATGGAAGAGGAAGAGATGTTATGACATCTGAAGTGATCCGTAGAGGGCCTTCAGCCAAGGAGGGATTCCTGGGCCTTAATGTGTTGTTGGGTGTCAGATTTAACATTCTGTCAGTTAATTCAGGCCTGTTTCCCCATCCGGGGGCGTCAGGAGGAACATATCCTTGCCCTGATGTCTCACTTAAGGTGAGCGAGAGGGGCCCTGGGGCCACCGGATGGTAAAACGCCACCTGTGACGTTGGTGTTGTTATGGAGCTGGCAGCTACCTTTTGGGACCCAAGTGTTTTTATAAAGTCTCTGAAATCTGATGCGCTCACTGATCCCACCTCATCCCTAGTAACCAGATTCTCTGATGTCATGAAATTCTCTCGCTCCAAGGTGGGAGGAGCTTCCTCTATCTTCACTACGCCCCCTTCTACGTGGTATATTGGGTACATGCTTTTTGCCTGTGGTGCTGATGAGGTGCTGCTATAGGGTGGAGGCTCAAGACTTCCTGTTTTCTCACTCTTCTCCATAGTCAGTAAATGTAACACCCCCTGTGCTATTAGAACCAGTTTAAACCTACTCTTTGCAACTGCTGTCTGATGCAGTCAACAATTTTCTATATTTCCCTTTTTGTAAGGCATTGGCCTCCTTCTTTTGCTTTTCAAACTCCTCTGTTTCTTCTTTACACTTCCTTATTCTTTCCCAAATTAAACTCACCACGTTACTTTTGCCTGTTTTGTCTTTTATTTCCTCTATTTTTTTAGAGAGCTGTTTTTCCTGTTTTTTGTCCTGCACTGACATGGTTATTGCTTGTTTTATGATTTTTTTTGTTCTTCTATGTGTTTAAATAAGGCGCTCCCGCACTTCTGACTAAAATTTCCCTCCATTTCAGTTTTTATGTCTTTGCTCATTCTCACAGTGAAACATGCATACACCAGACAGCTATTAATCTTTATTGTCACAGGAACCAGGACTCAGTGAATACACGGATGCCTCCCACACAGGAAGTGTCAAGACAGACTGAACGTTCCTTTCGGCGAGCCAGCCCGTCCTGAGTCTTTTTCCGTGTACCCCTCCGGAACTTTTTTATTTTATCCTTCCCACACACTCACGCTGGCCTTATGTTCAATGAGACTTACAACACATAAGACTGACCAGCTCACGCTGACCTTATAATTCACAGGACAGACAACAGATAAAACAGACCAGCCCAACAGGCACGCGAGACTCTGACGCCAGAAAACTTCAGCAATGAAAAAAAAAATTTTTTTTTTAGAACCTTTTGAGTGTAAAATAAGATTGGTATGTGTGTTGACTCCTCACAGGGCAAGAAACCTCATTAATTTAGAACATGAAAAAGATTTAGTATTCTGTGACTAATTTTATTCTATTTTTTAACTGGTCCAGGTTTGGAACTCTATCGGATTATTTTATCAGCGAAAGTCAACGCGTTTACTTCAAAACTCTCACCCTAGTCTCGTACTTTACTTATTTAGTCTCAAATTATAAGTAAGTCTAAATTGTCACTGTTTTAACACTAGACGTCCCAGAGAAGGGTCATTCAACATTTCTACCTTTGGAACCCAGAGACGGGTCGAGTGACCCGAAGGATTTTAGCTAACATCCTATAATGAGCTGTTAACAGGCACTTTTGTTATGTAAATAAGGCCATTACTGGCACACCACAGGAGGGGGCACACTAATTTGACTAAGGCTATGCTTTTTTGCGCAAGTGAACTTGGCTTCTAAATCCCCAGGTCCCTTTCAGTGGGCTACATATGTTGGTCCGTCACTTGACCTCAGGTCATGTGACCTATGTCGGTCCGTCAGTTTACCTCAGGTCATGTGACCTGTGTCGGTCCGTCAGTTGACTTCATGTCATGTGACCTGTGTCGTTGTGTCAGTTGACCTCAGGTCATGTGACCTGTGTTGGTACGTCAGTTGACCTCATGCCGTGTGACCTGTGTCGGTCCGTCACTTGACCTCAGGTCATGTGACCTGTGTCGGTCAGTCAGTTGACCTCAGGTCATGTGACCTGTGTCGGTCCGTCAGTTGACCTCAGGTCATGTGACCTGTGTCGGTACGTCAGTTGACCTCATGCCGTGTGACCTGTGTCGGTCCGTCAGTTGACCTCATGTCGAGTGACCAGTGTCGGTCCATCAGTTGACTTCATGTCGTGTGACCTATGTCGGTCCGTCAGTTGACCTCAGGTCATGTGACCTGTGTCGGTCAGTCAGTTGACCTCAGGTCATGTGACCTGTGTCGGTCCGTCAGTTGACCTCAGGTCATGTGACCTGTGTCGGTACGTCAGTTGACCTCATGCCGTGTGACCTGTGTCGGTACGTCAGTTGACCTCATGCCGTGTGACCTGTGTCGGTCCGTCAGTTGAACTCATGTCGAGTGACCAGTGTCGTTCCATCAGTTGACTTCATGTTGTGTGACCTATGTCGGTCCGTCAGTTGACCTCAGGTCAAGTGACCCGTGTTGGTCCGTCAGTTGACCTCATGTCGTGTGACCAGTGTCGGTCCGTCAGTTGACTTCATGTCATGTGACTTGTGTCGTTTTGTCAGTTGACCTCAGGTCATGTGACCTGTGTTGGTCCGTCACTTGACCTCAGGTCATGTGACCTGTGTCGGTCCGTCACTTGATCTCATGTCATGTGACCTGTGTCGGTCTGTCAGTTGACTTCATGTCGTGTGACCTGTGTTGGTCTGTCACTTGACCTCAGGTCATGTGACCTGTGTTGGTCCGTCACTTGACCTCAGGTCATGTGACCTTTGTCGGTCCGTCAGTTGACCTCATGTCATGTGACCTATGTCGGTCCATCAGTTGACCTCATGTCGTGTGACCTATGTCGGTCCGTCAGTTGACTTCATGTCATGTGACCTGTGTCTGTCCGTCAGGTGACGGACAACAATAGGTCAAGCATGTTTTAGAACACAGCAATGGGCCACCTGCATGTGCCGGCATGCAACGTATATACATGCGCCAAGGACAAGGAGAGAGACAGTACTTGTAAGCAAAATAATTTATTTGACAGAACATCAAAGTTACAGGATAGTCAGCACAGCAGAATAAGACAATTTTATGCATAAAATTGTTCTGGAGCAGACAAAGCTTTCCGTTCAGTGGATGTCCCAAAATGTTCAACTGTGAGATAACTTCAGGGTCTGTTATGTGTGAATTCAGGTCAGGGCCTCTCTTCTGACTAAGGGGGGAAGTGCAAGCAGAGTCTTACTTACCTGGTGGAAACATTGGAATGCAGTTTGTGCAGTCTGGTGTGGTGGGGGTGTCTGAGTTGTGTGCACGCATATTTATAACAAAAGGCAGTTAATGGCCCACTAATGTGGACCCACTAATGGCCCACTAATGGTTGGTTTGGACTAAGGGTCTTTTGACCCTCTTTCAGGACTTCTGGGGGGAGGTCGAAAATCCTGGGACTTCTAGTGTTAAGCTAGCCACTAACCTAGCAAGTTTACAGTTTTTAAACTTGGTCTCAGAGTTGCAGGAACGGCGGCGGATAAATTATTTGTTTATCCTAGAACCTCGAATCCCTCTGTTACAGAAGCCCGTCGGCTTCTGGGTGGCTCGACCACTGCGTGTTTTACCTGGGACTTGGGTATTATTATTTTACTTTACGTATAAAAATACTTACTCGTTTTATTTCCTTATATTACTGGAGTCCAACACACTGAATCAAATTTGCCTATAAAAATTCCAATCACAGATTTAGTTTAAACAGGAATCTGCTTACCTTTTTAGTAAGTAAGTAAGTAATGTTTATTTCTAGAGCGCTTATCACAGACATAAAATCACAAAGCGCTGTACAACAAAAATCAATGGCAAAAGTATACACAGAATAAAACAAGCATAAAATCTACAAATATCAATCAATGCAAAATACAATAAAATCATGACATAAAAGCCTGAGCAAATAAAAGTGTTTTCAGTTGTTTTTTAAAAACCTCAACAGAGTCAGCAAAACGAAGCTGCAGGGGCAGACTATTCCAAAGCCTGGGGGCCACTGACTGAAAGGCCCTGTCCCCTTTAGTTTTCATCCGCGTACGTGGAACATCCAAGAAGTTCTGGGTCTGTGATCGTAGGTCACGGGCAGCAGAGTATTTAGTCAAAAGCTGACAAAGGTATACAGGAGCCTGGCCATTTAAAGCTCTGTACGTGAGCACAAGGACTTTAAAACGGATTCTAAACTCAACTGGGAGCCAGTGAAGTGAATGCAGAACTGGAGTGATGTGGCAGTATTTACTGGATCTAGTGAGAAGTCTGGCAGCTGCGTTCTGTATCACTTGTAGGCGTGATACAGAAGACTTGTCCAGGCAGGTAAAAAGGGCATTGCAGTAGTCTAGACGTGATGACACAAAAGCGTGAATAATGTTCTCCAGTTCAACTCTGGACACCATAGGTCGTATTTTAGAAATATTTCTTAAATGAAAGAAACAAGAACGGGAAATAGTCTTAATGTGAGTCTCAAAACCTAGTGAAGATTCAAATGTGACTCCAAGATTTCTTACTTTTGCTTTGGCTGCTGGGCAGAAAGAGTTAATTTTCTGATTGATTTCAGAGTGAAGGTGACTGGGAGCAGAAATCAAAGTCTCTGTCTTACTGGTGTTTAAAACCAAAAAGTTACTGGCAAGCCAGTCACTTATACGGGACAAGCATTGGACAAGGATGGATAACATGTCCAGCTGGTGTGGTTTAAATGAAAAATACAACTGAATATCATCAGCATAAATGTGGTAGGAGATATCAGAAAAGGATTGAATAATGCTGGCAAGTGGGATAATATAGAAGGAAAACAAAAGCGGACCCAGAACCGAACCTTGAGGCACCCCACAATTTAAGGGGGCATAGTCAGAGGAGAACCTGTCTGTCTTGATGCAGAAAGTTCTGTGCGAGAGGTATGATGTGAGCCAGTCCAAAGCTGAGCCAGAAATACCAGCCAGAACCTGCAGCCTGTTTAATAAGACTGCATGGTCAACAGTATCAAATGCAGCACTAAGATCCAACAGGACCAACACAGAGCATTTTCCATCATCGGCAGCCATCAACAGATCGTTGTGAACTTTTAAAAGAGCAGTTTCAGTGGAATGGTGTTTTAGAAAACCAGACTGAAGTGGATCAGAAATCTGTAACTGACAGAACCAGGATTTGAGTTGGGTTTCTACAACTTTTTCAAGTACTTTACTGAAAAAAGGCAGTTTAGAGATGGGACGGAAATTTGAAAGGGAGCTAGAATCCAGATTAGGCTTCTTTAATAGAGGGGTCACTTCTGCTGTTTTAAAATAGGATGGGACCAATCCTTTGCTCAGTGAGTTGTTAATTATCATCAACACTGTTGGACCAATACAGTTTAAAGTCTGGACAAGCAAAGATGGGGGTAATATTTCTAATGCACAATTTGAGACTTTCATTTTACCAATTATTGAGGTCAAGTCATTTAAAGTAATCGGATTAAAAGATGAAAAAGACTGAGAGCACTGAGGCTCAACGTAAAACGTAGATGCACTTGGAGGTATATTGGATTTCAAGTCCATCACTTTCTTTATGAAGAAGTTGAGGAACATGTTACAGTCAGTGTTTGAGGTTAGAGAAACCTGATGCACTGGGGGAGATACAATACTGTTGATAGTATCAAATAACACTTTTGGATTGTTTTTGTTTAGGTGAATAAGATTGCTAAAATACAATGACCTGGCATAGTAGTGGTGACCGGTCACTGATCAGTGTTCTGGACTCGTGCTGTCCCTTCCTGTCCGTGTGCAACCAATGTCGGTGGGACCTCCAAATTGTTGGCGTTGTTCTCTTATTCACCCCAAATTCGTTGTTTGGTTTCACTTTGGATCAAAAAAGAAGAGATATACTGAAAACACGACAGACGCGCACTTTAAAGTTCCAAAAACCAGTTTAATTAATCATAAGTTTAAAAAGTCACAGAATACATTTGTTCTATTTCTAAAAGTCATTACATTTGTTTAAAAGAGAACAAGGGAGAAAGTGGGGAGAGAGGGAAAGAAAATACATTGAAATGCGCATTTCAAGGGAGACAAGGCCATACAACCTGATAGTTGCTCCTTCGTGGCTTGCTTCCTGCGTTGTCTGCCAGTGGAGGAGGGAAACTCATGTTATATACCCTTCTCTGGGCGTTGCCTTTCTCAACAAATAAGAAAAGTTCTGCTTTGTTCTCTTGTAGGGTGTTACCTGCCTTAACCAATAAGAGCAGTTTTGCTTTGTTCTCTTGTAGGGTGTTTCCCCCTCTCAACCAATAAGAAGTTCTGCTTTATTCTCTTGTCCTCCCCCATTGCCAGAAAGCTTCTGTTCATGGTCTACCCAGGCCTCAGGGGGTTTCAGCTTACTCTGGTTTCCACAGGATTGAGGGGGGGAAGGGCACTGACACATACTCTCTGACCAAAACTAAATATACAGCAATGCTGAGCACCCACAAATCACACACACACTAGTAGACCACCAAGTGACCAATCAGTGCAACTGGACACCAAACCACACCAAAGACATACATAGATTAGGGCTGTTCTGAAACTCCCTGACTGAGCAAACATGCAGAACCAGAGAGTGGCTTTCAGTGGACTTCTCCCCAACCATATATCTGCAAAGTCATAAAACTGACAGACAGAGAGGACACAAACTGCATCATTTGAAAACCCCTTCTGGTGGAATAAAAACACGAAGAATAAAATATATTTTATTTCATAACAGAACGTAGATCGATCGGTAAATTGAGAGCTTTGCCTTTTGACTCAGTTCTCTCTTCACCACGACAGACCGGTACAGCGCCCGCTTCACTGCGGACGCTGCACCTATCCGCCTATCGATCTCACGCTCCAGTTTTCCCTCATTCGTGAACAAGATCCCGAGATACTTAAACTCCTCCGCTTGGGGCAGGACCTCCTCCCCGACCCGGAGAGGGCATGCTACCCTTTTCCGGCTCAAGACCAAGACAAAATTCTAATCCAAATATTTTAGGCTAAGGCTTAAAAATGTTAAAATCGGACAATTTAACAAGTAGGTCGGACGTTAGCATTTAGCGTAGCTAAATACTAGCGGACCGATTTAATAACATTTTAATGACAAAAACTCCAAATTGTTTCGCTAAACCAAACGGACAGATTGACATTTTTATAATGAAATTTTAACGGCGAAAGATCCGATTTTAAATCATCCAAAAAATTTGTTTTTGATCGGAAATGACAGCTAAGCTAATGCTAACAAGCCCGCGTTGGCTAAAAGCTTCGTCCTTCCAAAAAAACGTGCAAATGCCGTTATACTGTGAAACCAAACGTTTCAAAATTGTGTTTTCTCTACAAAAAGAAGCTGAGAATTTGCTTACCAATTTTTATCAAATAGCTCTTTAAAAGAGATGAATGATGATGACGAATCCAAAAATGAAGGCCTGACGTCATTGAGAACTTTGACCCGGACAGAGAAACGTAAAAACTCTGTATTTTCCTGTAGAGGAACCATAGTGGTCAAAGAAGGTACTACACTTACAATTATTGACTTTTTAACCTTTCATAAAAAGCTTAATAATTTAAATTAAACACCATAAACAGATCAAAATTAAGTTGAAGCTTTTTTGTATAACATATCTTAAACAAAATTAGCAAAAAATTTCTTTTTAAATTTGATAGTAAATTCTGTCTTTTAAAAGTTTAACGAAAATGAACAGACTTTGACACTTATAAAAACTTAAAAAAGTATTCTTGTCAAATACATTTTTAACTACATTTTAAATTGAAACACTCAGTTTAAATTACTAAACGATTTTCTAAACGATTTTAGCATACATTAAAATATTTTTTAGATTTTAAGAGCTGTTTTCCTTTTAGGAGTTATTTTTGTAATATAATATTTTGCAAATCATCAATTAGGATAAATCAGAAGCCTACAAACCACATTGCTTTTGTATATATCGTTTAATAAACAGGTATTTATTTTTCTCCTATTTGAAATGTGTTTAACAGATCCAAAAAAAATGGGGGACGCCCTTGAAGCGGATCAAATCAAAAGGTTGTTTTGAAATGTGGTGGTTCTATATTTTAAACACGACTGACTCAACTAGAATGGACTTATTTTGGGCTCATGAACCACATGTTGTATTGTAAATTCTTTATTCCTACAGCGCTGTATGTTATTTGTACTTTTCTATTCTGTTGTACATGTGTTTAAGCTTTTTCCACAGACTATGAAAAAGGTAAAGTATTTTTTATGTAAGTATAAAACATCTCCTACTACTTAAAACCAACCTCAATTACAAGGATAATACTAATTACAACTAACCACAATCAAAATTAGTTATTACTTATTTTCACTGAAGAATGAAATCATTTGTTGTTGTGTATTGTTTGTTGTTGTTGTTGGTTTCTTTTGCCATTAAATACAAACGTTTTAGGTAGTAAGAATGGAATTTTATTTTAAGTTTAAAGAAACAATTTTTATTATAACCATTACAGAAATTAGTTTAAGTTTACAGATTTAACTCACTAAGGAGTTACCCACAGTTAGGCCTCCACCTGACCCACAAATGGATCATGGGATTAAAAGGCCCTATAGTTTTATTTAACAATTTGCAAGTTTTTGGTGTCGTTATTCTCTCAACAGACTACAGATTCCAGTTTTCCTCAGGAGGAGATGCCAGTGAATCCCACCTCAAACTGGATCCTGCTGGAGGTGACTAAAAAAACGAGGGTGTACAGGACCCCACCAGGTGGTGGAAAGAACACATCGTCTGTCTCGAGAGGAAGAGCAACACCTGTTACAACTGAAGCTGGTGCACCCCTGCAAACAAGAGTTTGGAACAATCGCTGAGCCAGTTTTGAGATCAATCTGGTCAGAGCAAAGCTCCCCGCCTGACTACCCTATGCCACCCACAGTTCAAGTTTGCAACCTGCTACTGTGCCCACAAACCAACAAGCGTCCTGTATGGACTAAGCACTCAGGAACAGGCAGCTGGACAAGACGATACTACACAAAACCACTGTTTGAGAAAGTAAAGGACACCCATCAAACTGCCTGAACTGATCCGCCAGATGCTCTGGGACTCTGAGAAGATGTCGCTGATTGCACACACCTCCTTGAACAAAGGACTTTCAACATCAACAAGCCAATGAGAGGACGACAGGAGACCACCCACTGTAGCTTTGCAATGCCAGGTGACAAAAAACTCTCTCCCCAAGAAAGAACTGAACTTATTCCACAAACAAGAAACTCTTTCCCCAAAGAAACTGAACTTATTCCCTTTTCCCCAAGAAACTCATTCCCTAAGAAACTGAACTTACCCCTTACCTCCCAAGAAGAAGATGGACACTCTGAAGAAAAATGTTTTGATCTATTTCATTTTTTAGTTCAAAAACGGTTGTTTTAGCTTTTCTGGACTATAGTTAATATAAAAAAAATTTCAAGCCAACTGAAAACTTATTTTATTTTTTGTGCTCATAAAGAGCTATTTTGCTGTGTGTTTGAAAACTTATTTCCCACATCTTTAACAAACATTACTTTTCATTTATTATTGCCTTTCCCACATCTTTGAAAGTGTATTAGTTCTTTTTATTTGTTTAACACAAATCAAATTGATTTTTTTTGTTTTGTTTGTTTGTTTAGCACAAATCAAATAGATTATTTCTTTTTATTTGTTTAACACAATTCAAATAGATTAGTTCTTTTAAAACATATATACTGTATGTTTCTTCTTAAAACTTTTATTTCTTTAGAAAAACTTTTAGTTTTTGTGATTAAATAGATTGATCCCTGCTAAAATATTTTATTCCTCTTTAGAACTTTGAAATAAGCTATAAAATAAGACCATATTCACTACAAAGTTCTCCTCAAAACTTTATTTCTCTCAACCATTGAAAAGAGTCATGAAATATGACAATCATCACACTCTAAAAAGAAAACAGTTGATCCAACTTAAATGAATCACTTCAATTGGTAACAAGTAATTCATTTAAGTTTTTCCAACTTAATTTTTTAAGTTTATTTTATTTGATGAATTAAGTCATACTAACTCAAAACACATAGTTTCTTCTAAATTATAAATTCACGTCATTCTGACTTAATATTTTAAGTTTATTTTATTTGATGAATTAAGTCATACTAACTCAAAACACATAGTTTCTTCTAAATTATAAATTCACGTCATTCTGACTTAATTTTATGTTAAATAAACTCAAATGTTTTTAAGTCATTCCAAACCAAACCAATTGCTTCAATTGGTAACAAGTAATTTATTTAAGTTTTTTCAACTTAATTTTATAAGTTTATTTAATTTGATGAATCAAGTCATACTTACTCAAAACACAGTTTCTTCTAAATTATAAATTCACGTCATTCTGACTTAATTTTATGTAACGTAAACTTAAATGTTAAGTTTTTCCAAACCAAAAATGTGAACTATTCCAAACTACATTGTCCCTTTCTTTAAACTTAAAGGTCTAGCTTGAACATACAGTAAATCAATTTAAATGTGTTTTGCCATGATTTTTAGCTTTCAAATACAAGTAAAATACTTTCATTGTAATGAGAAATTAAGTTGGCTAAATAAATCTCCATTGCACAAATGAAATCTTTCAAGTTTTATTAACAAATTTCCACAATTCTTAAATCAAATCCAACAAAAGAAGCTGAATAATAAATTTGTGACCCGTCACATCAAATAGGTTTATATTTCAAAGTGGTATGCGTAAATTTAGATAGTAAATGGTTAAAATGTTGGCCAACAATTCCAATTTTTTTAAACAAGATGAATGAATAACTTATCAAATGGTTTAAATTAAATATCTGAAATAAAATCTTCACACCAAATATCAAACCATTTTCCTGATTATTAAGACAATACAATGCATTTGGCAGGATGATCTAAGTATGAAAATGTATTTCTAAAAGTCAGTAATATATATGTTTGCTTGTAGGTCATTTTGACCAAATTTGACTTTAACTCCTGTTTGATGATGTGATGGGTCACATATTCAGTATGAAGTTCTAGTAAAACTAACCCGCTTTCAAAAACAAGGAGCGAGTAATCTGGTGATCTGATATAAATACATTCAGATAATCCTCCTTTTAAAACATGGAGCGAGAAATCTGGTGATCTAACAAAATACTTTCAGCTAATCCTCCTTTTAAAACATGGAGCGAGAAATCTGGTGATCCAACATGTGTTCACATATAGACAACTTCAGTGTTGTTTCAGAAACAGTTCTCAACCATCATTAGCAAAGCACATCCATCATAAACAATTATCAACCATCAGGAGCAATTGACATCCATCATAAACAGTTTTCAACTATCATTATCAAATCACATCATCAGGAGCAATTGACATCCATCAGAAACATGTTGCAACCATCATGTATGAAAAACCAGTGCCTTAGTGTACAGTCCAGGAACTTTAAAAAGCTAGAAGCAGCAAAAAAACAGCATAGAAAAGAAAATTCCCTTACTTTGATTGAAGTGGAGGTAGACAGGCTTATTAGGTGGTTCTCATGTTCAAACATGGATCAGATGGAACTGCTTAGCCATTGAGCAATGATTCAACCATGGATGATGGGTACATGGGAGTCCAGATGTGAGTTCAGGTCAGGTGTGTGGTCCTGATGAGAGCAGGTCTGTCCATCAGGACAGGTGTGTTTTCCTGTTTTATCAGCAGTCATTGATGTGGATACATGTCAGGGTTAGGCACAAGGTGTTGATGTACAGGTAATGAATGGAGAGGAGTTGCAGGAGGTAGTAGGATGGTGAGGAGAGAGCAGAGGACACAGGTCTGTCCATGAGGTCAGGCGCAGCAGGTGTTGTCTGTTGAAAGAAACCCAAACAATTAACATGTGAAGTTAAAGCACGGTCATGACCTGCAATAAAAACATAAAACACAGACAGAAAACAAGTTCAACTCACTGTTAGGCACAAGGTGTTGACGCACAGGTGATGGAAGGAGAGGAGCTGCAAGAGGCAGGAGAGGACACAGGTCTGTCCATGAGGTCAGGTGCAACAGGTGTCGTCTGTTGAAAGAGACACAAACATGAACATGTGAAGTTAAAGCAAGGTCATGACCTGCAATAAAAACATAAAACACAGACAGAAAACAAGTTCAACTCACTGTTAGGCACAAGGTGTTGACACACAGGTGATGGAAGGAGAGGAGCTGCAAGAGGTAGGAGGAGAGGACACAGGTCTGTCCATGAGGTCAGGTGCAGCAGGTGTTGTCTGTTGAAAGAGACACAAACATGAACATGTGAAGTTAAAGCACGGTCATGACCTGCAATAAAAACATAAAACACAGACAGAAAACAAGTTCAACTCACTGTTAGGCACAAGGTGTTGACGCACAGGTGATAGAAGGAGAGGAGCTGCAAAAGGCAGGAGGAGAGGACACAGGTCTGTCCATGAGGTCAGGTGCAACAGGTGTCGTCTGTTGAAAGAGACACAAACATGAACATGTGAAGTTAAAGCAGGGTCATGACCTGCAATAAAAACATAAAACACAGACAGAAAACAAGTTCAACTCACTGTTAGGTACAAGGTCTTGACGCACAGGTGATAGAAGGAGAGGAGCTGCAAAAGGCAGGAGGAGAGGACACAGGTCTGTCCATGAGGTCAGGTGCAACAGGTGTCGTCTGTTGAAAGAGACACAAACAATTAACATGTGAAGTTAAAGGTTCACTGTGTAATTTCTGCAGGACGCTGGGACTTAGAAAAATTTTCATCAGGTAAAAGCATTCTGCTCCCTCCCCCACAGAGCCATAAATGACTCTGAGGAGGAGCCACAGTCCGTTCTCTGTTGAACTTGAGTTCTGCAGCTCCGCCGCCTGCTGTGTGTCCGCTCGGAGCACTTCAATATTCTGTGATTATATGTTAATAAAACGTTTTAAAAATATAATAAAACCATGGAGCACTTGTCCAACAACACAAAAACCAGCAGAAATCAGCAGAGGTTCACGAAGCAACGTTGGACATGATTTAATTCGCTCGTGACATCCTCATGTCTGTCAGTCGATGTCTGGTATGTCTGGAATGTTCCGCCTCCACTACATGTCCTGTGGCAGACGCTGCGAAGTTCTGTGATTACCGTATTTTCCGGTGTATAGGTCGCACCTTTTTATGTTTTTTTTAGGCCTGCGACCTATACACCGGTGCGACCTATTTATGTTTTTTTTCCATATTTTTAGACCAATTTTTGGCTGAGTTATGGCCCTTTTTCCCTGTTGCATAAAATGGTGCAGTACCAGTTTCGGCCACCAGGGGGCAATGCAAGTATCCTGCACTGGTTTCCACAGCAACTGCAACTCTGAGCAGATCACCTTCAGTTGCAACTGTGTCATTTATTAACAAAAATTAAAGTGAGACACAGTCTTACAAAAAAGGCAGCCAACAAACATTTTTTAGGAGTCTGTAGTTTAATTTTAATGATGTTGGTGGTATTTACATTTTGAAATAAGCTGATTTGTAATAATTTATTAACAAATATCAAAGTGAGACACAGTTTTACAAAAAAGGCAGCCAACAAACATTTTTTTAGGAGTCTGTAGTTTAATTTTAATGATGTTGGTGGTATTTACATTTTGAAATAAGCTGATTTGTAATAATTTATTAACAAATATCAAAGTGAGACACAGTTTTACAAAAAAGGCAGCCAACAAACATTTTTTTAGGAGTCTGTAGTTTAATTTTAATGATGTTGGTGGTATTTACATTTTGAAATAAGCTGATTTGTAATAATTTATTAACAAATATCAAAGTGAGACACAGTTTTACAAAAAAGGCAGCCAACAAACATTTTTTTAGGAGTCTGTAGTTTAATTTTAATGATGTTGGTGGTATTTACATTTTGAAATAAGCTGATTTGTAATAATTTATTAACAAATATTAAAGTGAGACACAGTGCGACCTAGGTGCGACCTATACACCGGTGCGACCTATTTATGGATTTTTCCAGTTCATTGATAAATATTAGGCACTGCGACCTATACAACGGTGCGACCTATACAACGGAAAATACGGTATATGTTAATACAACGTTCTAAAATATATAATAAAACCATGAATCACTCGTCCAACAACACAAAAACACCCTGAAATCAGCAGAGCTTCACCAGCCACTTTGGACATGATTTAATTCGCTCGTGAGTCGTGACAAATCAATTTCCTCATTCCTGTGAGTGAAGGATGAAGCGATCACTTGACTTTTGGCAAAACAAAAACAAAATAAAAGTCCAGCTCTGGGACGAAGAAGGGATATTTAATACATTTGTGTCACATACAAATCAGTCCTGCATCGCTTTGCAATCCTTTGAATGAGAATGTGCTGAGGCTGGGACAGGCGGGGGCGTGACAAACAACTCTGTTTTTATTGGCTGGTCATTGTCCAAGTCACTCTGTTTTTTTAGTGTTTTTATAAATGCTGATAGAGAAGCAAGGGGACTATAATTTTTTTCAGAGATTAGTCTGTCAGTAGATAGTGACAGAGTGAAGAAATATGTTAAAAATATATTGTTTGAAAAGTTACAGACTACATTACAAAGTTACATAGTGCAGCTTTAAAGGGACTGTGTTACATGTTCATGAATCTGAATCTATCCTATAAAAAGGAGTATGAAAAAGCCTTCAGGTTGGAAGAAGATAAATTTAAAATACCAAGGTGGTGTAAGGAGAAGTCCAAGTTGGTGTGGCAACGTGAGGAGAGGCCCAAGGTGGTGTGAAGAGAGACCTGCAGTGGCGTAGCTGGAGCCAGAGGTGGTGTGAGGAGAGTCACGAAGTGGTTTTAGGAGAAAGCTGTGGCATGAAGGGAAGGCAGAGGTGGCATGAGGAGAGACTTGTAGCGGAGTGAGGGGAGGTCTGAGGTGGTGTAAGGAGAAGCCAAAGGTGGTGAAGAGAGGCCCAAAGTGGTGTGAGTAGAGGCAAACGGAGTTGCTGCAGATATCGAGGCCCAAGTTGAAGTAACCACGCCAAATGAGATAAGTGAGACCAGTGACGGGACCTGCCAGCTTGGACGATGTTAATCCGGGATTGTGCGAGTCATGCCGAGCAGGCTTGGGAAGGGAGGAGGATACTGTAGCAATGAAAAACATGGAGGAGATGAAAAAAATATCAGATTATTTTCTTTTTCATCTGAGTTAATATTCTTTAACGTGTGGTTGTTGTGATATTTTCCTCGCAAAACACAACTAAGAAATAAAAAAAGTCAGTGATTATATAGAGTTAAAAAAAAAAAAATCTGATCCACCAGCTGAAGCCCACAAAGATGAGTGATGCTCTCAACACTGACCCATTAAGGAGCAGAAACTGGTGTCATGATGCCTCTGGTTATGCCATTTTTAGCTAATGGTAAATGGAGCTTATTTATATAGCGCTTTCCAGCCCCCTGTGAGGAGCCCCAAAGCGCTTTACAATACCAGCCATCCACCCATTCATTCAGACATTCATACACCGGCAGTGGTAGCCTGCCTTGCAAGGCGCCATCCAGACCTACCGGGAGCAACTCTGGGTTAAGTGTCTTGCCCAGGGACACAACGACAAATGGTGGGCGGATGCAGGATTCGAACCTCCAACCTTCCGATCAGGGGTCGACTGCCATTACCACTACACCACGGCCACCCCATAATACAACTTGATAAATCATTTCCTGGCTTGCAGTGATAATAAATGACTTATCTGGTCACATT
>JBBPBX010003788.1:14950-42879 GCA_038048925.1 Garcialebias charrua | reverse complement strand
CAAATAATTTCTTAATATTTATATATATAAAACATATTTTAATGTAGTTTGTCTCTCCCTTTAAAATTTTTATTTTATTTTATGTAATCTATTTTGCAGTTGAGCTACACATTTTTTAATTCGTAAATATGCAGTTTTCTACTGAGCCCCGGAGGGGACATGGGAGACTTTTTTTTTATCTTTTGTGTTCCCTCACATTACTGTATGTATGTAATGTTACCTCACATTACTGTATTCATTCATTCATTCAACCTTTATTTAGTCAGGTAAATCTCATTGAGCCTCCTGGGCTCATTTACAAAAGCGACCTGCTATAAACTAAAGAATGATGAACAGCAATGGTAGAATTTTCTTAAACAACAAACAACAGAAAAACATAAGAGAGAAATACAAAGTGAAATGCAAAGTATCAAAAAACTAGCAAAACATCACAAGGTACCGGTAGATGTACAAAATCAAAAACAAGAACATATCTGCAATGGTTTTTGCCAGGATTCCAACAGATTCTTAAAACCATTTAGAGAGGTCAAGGCTGAGAGCTTCAGATCTTTTTGTAAGATATCCCAGGAAGCAGGGGAGAAGGCCCTTTTTCCAAGTTCAGTCCTCACTGACGGAACACTGCAGGTGATCATGTCCTGAGAGCGCACGCTGTAGCTGCACTCACACAGAGACATGTAGGAGGAGATGTATGAGGGCAGCAGACCAAGAAGTGATTTAAAGATGAAAATGTACCAGTGGAAGAGTCTGCGTGAGGTTAATGATGTCCAGTTAACCAATGAATACAGAGTGCAGTGGTGGGTACGATAATCACAACCAGTTATGAATCTTAGAACACCATGATAGACAACATCTGCAGGGTGCTTGTAGGAGCATTCATGTAGATAATGTCACCATAATCAATGGAGGGAAGGAAAGTCACAGATACAAGGCGTTTCCTAACATTCAATGTTAGACATGATCTGTTTCTGAAGAAGAAACCCAGTTTAACTTTCAGTTTCTTTACTAGGTTTTCCACATTAGTGTGCTTGTGGTAAATGGTAAATGGAGCTTACTTATATAGCACTTTCCAACCCCCTTTGAGGGGGCCCAAAGCGCTTCACAGTACCAACCATCCACCCATTCATACACCTGTAGCGGTAGACTGCCATGCAAGGCGTTGCCTGTCCTACCGGGAGCAACTCGGGGTTAAGTGTCTTGCCCAATGACACAACGAGGTATGCCGTGACCGGGGATCAAACCTGAGACCTTCTGGTCCTGAACCGGCTGCCCTGCCTCTACACCATCTCAGCCCTCATCTTTTTGTGTTACTATGACTGAGTCAGGGCCTTTATCTTTGTTAGAAATAATGAAATGATAACGAGAAATCCAGAGTCCCCGTGGAAAACAGTGCAAAAATCAGGAACTATCAAAGTTTTATTGAGGAACGTCAGTTTTTCTGCACTTTTAGGACTTAGACGGTTTTTTTGTTTTTTTTTGCTCACCACCTCTCCACACTTCGAAAATGCTGGCTCGCAAGGGACATATGATGCTGGCATGCACAAAAAAAGTTTCACCAGTGTGAACAGATGTGGGTACACATGATGGTTCAGACAGTACACCAGTGGGTGTTCTGATGTGTCCAGCAGTGGATCTGTCCTGTCATGTCAGAATAAAATTTTAGTCCATACAGCCTTTTGACTATAAAAGTCATATACATCATTTTACTGTAATGCTATTAGGGTGTCAAACTCAGTTACATAAGGGGCAAAATTAATGGTTCAAACCAGGGGCCAGTTTCACTGAATACATAAACTCAAGTCAAAAACCTGACGTTCTTTCTTGATTGCAGCTTCATCAACTAGAGTTTGATCTGCCTCATTTGATGTTCACTGTTCCCCACTTCAACACTCACGTGGGCAATGACAGTGAGACCTGGAGGGGTGTGGTTGGGAGGAACGGCCCCCCTGATCTTAACCCGAGTGGTGTTCTGTTATTGGACTTCTGTGCTCATCATGGATTATCCATAACGAACACCATGTTCAAGCAGAAGGGTGTCCAGATGTGCTCTTGGCACCAGGAAACCCAAGGTCGCAGTTCGATGATCGACTTTGTTGTCGTCTCATCTGATCTGCGGCCGCATGTCTTGGACACTCGGGTGAAGAGAGGGGTGGAGCTGTCCACTGACCACTACCTGGTGGTGAGTCGGCTCCGATGGTGGGGGAGGATGCCGGTCAGACCTGGCAGACCCAAACGTATTGTGAGGGTCTGCTGGGAACGTCTGGCAGAGTCTCCCGTAAGATGGAGCTTTAACTCCCACCTCCGGGAGAGCTTTGAACACGTTCCGAGGGAGTCAGGGGACATTGAGTCCGAGTGGACCCTGTTCAGCGCCTCTATTGTCGAGGCAGCTTATCGGAGCTGTGGCCGCAAGGTTGTTGGTGCCTGTCGTGGTGGCAACCCTCGAACCCGGTGGTGGACACCGGCGGTGAGGGATGCTGTCAGGCTGAAGAAGGAGTCCTATTGGGCCTTTTTGGCCTGTGGGACCCCGGAAGCAGCGATAGGTACCGGCAGTCCAAACGGCATGCGGCTCGGGTGGTTGCTGAGGCAAAAACTCGGGCGTGGGAGGAGTTTGGAGAGGCCATGGAGAATGACTTCCGTACGGCTTCGAGGCGATTCTGGTCCACCATCCGACGTCTCAGGGGGGGAAAGCGGTACGCGACCAACACCATTTATGGTGGGGATGGCGTGCTGTTGACCTCAACTCGGGATGTTGTGAGTCGGTGGGCAGAATACTTCGAAGACCTCCTCAATCCTACTGGCACGTCTTCCACTGAGGAAGCGGAGCCTGGGGACTTTGGGTCGGGCTCTCCAATCTCTGGTGCTGAGGTCACCGAGGTGGTTAAAAAGCTCCGCGGTGGCAGGGCTCCAGGGGTGGATGAGATTCGCCCGGAGTTCCTTAGGGCTCTGGATGTTGTGGGGTTGTGTTGGCTTACGCGACTCTGCAATATCGCGTGGACATCGGGGGCAGTTCCCTTGGATTGGCAGACTGGGGTGGTGGTTCCCCTATTCAAAAAGGGGGACCGTAGGGTGTGTTCCAACTATAGGGGGATCACACTCTTAAGCCTCCCTGGTAAGGTCTATTCAGGGGTTCTGGAGAGGAGGGTCCGTCGGATAGTCGAACCTCGGATTCAGGAGGAGCAATGTGGTTTTCGTCCTGGTCGTGGAACACTGGACCAGCTCTACACCCTCAGCAGGGTCCTGGAGGGTGCGTGGGAGTTTGCCCAACCAGTTTACATGTGCTTTGTGGACTTGGAGAAGGCATTCGACCGCGTCCCTCGGGGGGTTCTGTGGGGGGTACTCCGGGAGTATGGGGTACCAGGCCCTTTGATACGGGCTGTTAGGTCCCTGTACGACCGGTGTCAGAGCTTGGTCCGCATTGCCGGCAGTAAGTCAGGCTCGTTTCCAGTGAGAGTTGGACTCCGCCAAGGTTGCCCTTTGTCACCGATTCTGTTCATAACTTTTATGGACAGAATTTCTAGGCGCAGCCAAGGTGTTGAGAGGATCCGATTTGGTGGCCTTAGAATCACATCTCTGTTTTTTGCAGATGATGTGGTCCTATTGGCTTCATCAGGTCGTGATCTACAGCTTTCACTGGAGCGGTTTGCAGCCGAGTGTGATACGGTCGGGATGAAGATCAGTTCCTCCAAGTCCGAGGCCATGGTCTTGAGCCGGAAAAGGGTAGCGTGCCCTCTCCGGGTCGGGGAGGAGGTCCTGCCCCAAGTGGAGGAGTTTAAGTATCTCGGGGTCTTGTTCACGAATGAGGGAAAACTGGAGCGTGAGATCGATAGGCGGATAGGTGCAGCGTCCGCAGTGAAGCGGGCGCTGTACCGGTCTGTCGTGGTGAAGAGAGAGCTGAGTCAAAAGGCAAAGCTCTCAATTTACCGATCGATCTACGTTCCCACCCTCATCTATGGTCATGAGCTTTGGGTTGTGACCGAAAGAACGAGATCTCGGATACAAGCGGCTGAAATGAGTTTTCTCCGCAGGGTGTCTGGACTCTCCCTTAGAGATAGGGTGAGAAGCTCGGTCATCCGGGAGGGACTCAGAGTAGAGCCGCTGCTTCTCCACATCGAGAGGAGCCAGTTGAGGTGGCTCGGGCATCTGGTTAGGATGCCTCCTGGACGCCTCCCTGGTGAGGTGTTCCGGGCATGTCCCACCGGGAGGAGACCCAGAGGAAGACCCAGGACACGCTGGAGGGACTATGTTTCTCGGCTGGCCTGGGAACGCCTTGGGATTCCCCCAGAGGAGCTGCTCCAAGTGGCTGGGGAGAGGGAAGTTCTCCCTGGCTGGCTCCATAATGATACAATCTCAACAACACAACAGTGAAAACGCACCCACTCTCCCAACACACAGCGCACTTCTCATGGCGATTTTACAAATTCAAACCAGTTTGAACCAGTCAGCTGTCAGAATGGAGACGAGGAAGTGCCAGAGAATCAGCTGACTGGACCGTGAACCAGTCAAGCGATTCATTCCGACAACCAAACAGTTTGTGTTTTGGATGTCACTTGACTTGTTCTGCACCCAAACAAGCTCCGAAGCAGTGTTCGATGTAATTGTACTTCAGGGTTCGAAACAAGTATCAACACTTTTGTTTTATACTGCACTACTCTGACCTTCTGTGTATGACGCCTGCTTCTACTACCAGACCTCACTTTTGGATTTGCCCCCCATGTACCACACACAACACCAGTCTGCTCCTCTGTTGCTGTCCACTCGCTGCGAGTGACGTCATCCTCAGCAGCTCAACAGGAGAGTGTCTCTTTCTGCAGACTGGGAAGGTTGGTGATTGCCACAGTAGCCCACAGAACCTTCACAGCCAAAACCAGTTCACTAGCCTCTCTATCTTTATAGATTCCCCCATGGACTGGGACCTCCATCAGCAGCTGTTTACTAATAAACTATTTAAACCATTCCTGGTGTTCAGTGCTGCGTGCTGATCCAAGACCCAGTTCTCGTCAGTTTGATATTCCTGTAACTATACTGGGATGATTCAGGAAGTCCCACCTGTTTGTCCATCTCATTCTAAAGGCTGACTGTGTTTGTGGGGAATTCCACTTCAGTCAGTGATGAACCAGATTACTATGTCTACAAAAGTGTTTGTATAAAATAAATAAAACTTAGTGTCTTATCATGTAACTTAACACAGTGTCATTGACAAAAAGACAGGAGAAAGAACTGGAAGTAGCAGAAATGAAGATGCTGAGGTTCTCCTTAGGAGTAACAATGATGGATAAGATCAGGAATGAGATAATCAGAGGTACAGCACATGTTGAACAACTGGGAGATAAAGTTAGAGAGGCCAGACTGAGATGGTTTGGACATGTCCAGAGGAGGGACAGTGGGTATATTGGTAGAAGGATGTTAGAAATGCAGCTGCCAGGAAAAAGACACAGAGGAAGGCCAAAGAGGAGATATATGGATGCAGTTAGTTAGTTTCTTCATGTTCTTACCTCTTCATCATTGCAAAATTCGGTGCAGGTGAAGCAGCAGAGGAAGGACAGGATCATGATTGCCACGCAGACCAACACGAAAAGCAGAGCTAAGCACAGCAAGACACAGAAAAGAGTCAGAAATTGGGACAATCGTACTTGAATTAGGAAGATTACCCTCCAACATCTGCCATCTGCAGCTTTTAGGCAGAACAAAAAAAAACAACAACAAAAAACAGTTCTTTCCAGTTGAAGGATTTTTAGTTAAAAAACAAAAAACTTGCATAACAAAACACGAGAGTTCTTCAACTCTTTTTATTTTCTCCCGGCGTCTTTTCGGAACTTTTTTTTTCTTCTTCTTCTTTTTTTGTATGGTGAACGGTGTGCGCATTAGATGGCGGTAATACACCGGAAGGTTGTAAACTGCTGTAAAACCTCACAGAAGAAGAAGAAGAAGAATGGTGTGCGCATGCCTGAAGTGGATGCATCGTGTCTTTGTCACAGAGGCTTTGCGCGGGCTGAATTTAGCTACAACAACGGTAAGTAAAGCTTTGTAAATCGCATTAGTTAATAAACCCGTGACAAACTTTGAGCGATTATTTTGGGGCAAACAGTCAACAGCAGAATTTACCAACGGCTTACTAGCTGTGCCAATTTTTTTCGAGCTAGCTAGCTACCGTCCGAGCTAGCTCACCGCCGTTGTGCGGAGCCAGTGTAAACAGTCTCATTGATTATAATGAGTGCGTATTTGCTGCGGAGGTCGGACCGGAGCGGAACGCATGTAGTGTGGGGGGCTAGCAGTCCAGTATTAGCGCGGGCTAGCTAGCTAGCTATCCCGCGCTAACACTGGACTGTTGTGATGGTCTGCTAAATGAGGTGGTTGGAAAAAAAGAGCTGGAGTTTAATGTTTTTGTGGTCTGGGCCTCATGTATCAACCATGCGTGCGCACAAAAACATTGCGCACGTCACTTTCCACGCAAAGTGGCGTATGTATCAAATCTGATATGAACGGGAATACCTGCGCATCCACGTACAAATCCACGGCTGCTCCCCTGCTTGCGTACGCACGTTTCTGTGGTTATATTTCCTTTGGCGACACTTACAGGTGCCGCTGTGAAACTGAAGCCCCACAATCTGTGGTTGACTTTAAGAGCGGCTTGAAGACCTTTCTTTTCAACCGAGCATACTCTTCCTCCTCATGATTCTACTTTTGATCTGAGTTGATACTGTTGTTGATTTTAATTGTTTTATTATTTGTCTTATTGACATTCAAATATGTTGCACCTTGTAGCACTTTGAGATTTCCATTAATGAAAAGTGCGTTATAAATTGAATTCATTATTATTATTATTATTATTATTATTATTATTATTAACAGTTCAAGATGTGAAAATGATTAATATTCCCTCCAAACACACGATTAACAAGTATTACATCCACATGACGCAGTGAAATAAAGGACGCGCAACGTTGTGCCAAAAATAAATTTAACAGGAACGGATTCATTCAGCCTTACTGGAGGTTATAATAAATAGTGTAACACGCAGAGCATTTATTTAGAAACAGATATAATTTTCCGATCTAGGATATGGCTTATCAGCCGTTTTCAGAAATAATAATTTTTCAGTTTGGCACTGCTGCTGCGCTCTGGGGAGCCGTGCATCACGCGTGCATACAGAAGCAGCGGTCAAACTGTTCCACAGAGGGAGCTGCAGGTCGATCGGGACTGTGCAGTCCAGTCCACACAAAGCCGGATCATGTCCAATGGAATGTCTCATCCATATGATTCCAAAGGCTGAGTGGTCGCGCTTGGAGCGCGCGCGCACCCTCACCGGTGTCGACACGGCAGCTGGAGGTGTTTCATTATCTGCGTTTATTGTAGATTTCTCCAAAATGACACGTGAAAGTACACCTTATATAACTTGTAGGAGAGCAAAAGCTTCACAGACAGACTGCGCACAGGGCTGCGGGGCGCGCGCTGCGTCTGGAGACTCCAACATCATGTCATGAAAAGTCTCCACCAAGACGCACAGACTCGTTTCTTCACATCATCTACATAAACAAAGATCTATGTTCTAGCAAACATCCAAGTAAGTTCCTCTGTGTTTACAGTAATAATGGTAATAAACTCGTGCGCAAAGTTAATATTTCCACACAGAATGAATGAATGAGCCGGTTCGCGCACCACAGCAGGGTGCGCGCGCACACAAATACCGACAATCACTCGTTCTTTGCATGATGAACACATTTTATTACTATTCTTACTTAGGATGTTTGTCCTCACTCATATTATATTGAATTCATTATTTTCCCGAATCTAGAAATCATTTCTGATCGCGCAGGGATCAAACAAACATGTCCTTCACACATGCAGGAAGTAATTTGCATCTGTTTAACATATGTAAATGTAGGCGTGTCAGGGGAGGTGTCTCACGTGCGCTCAGTTCCACGTCAATTGTGATGTACAAAAGGAATGTGCGTGGATTCAGGTGTACGCACAGTTTGATAAATCTGGATCTTTTTGTGCGTAGACACTTTTCTGGATTTCACCGTACGTCACTTTTCAGTAGGAAATCCACGCAGGTTTTTGATACATGAGGCCCCTGCTCTGTTAGGCCACTAAGCCTAAAATGTCTCAGAAATATGTTTAACATTAAACGATAAAACTTAATTATGCCCATCGATCAATGACTTTTGAAGTTGAAGTTCCATGATTTGGTAGACTATAATATTTTATCAGTTATGTATAGGGCTCAAAATAATACATTACCTTTAAATATCCAAATGCATTTTGTTAAAAGACAAAGTTGTTATAATCTTAAGGGGACAGAGTTGTTTGTAAAACCACAATTCAGAACCAGTTTGAAGGGACGTTCTACCTCAATCCAGGGAATTAGATTATGGAATGGCTTGGAGAATGTAGTTAAAAATGCCAAGTCAATGTTTACATTTAAAAAAATGATCAAAACAAATGTGTTAAAAAAATATATGTGAAATAACGTAATGTGTATTGTATTAGTTAGAAAATTAGAAAGAGTTAGTCATTTTGTACTGTTGGTTGAAGAATATTATTGTTTAACCTGATTGTTGGAAAAAGTTGGTTGAAGATTATTATTGTTTACATGGTTTGACTACTGTTGTTTAATCTGATTGTTGGAGATAAGGGGCAGATATAATAAGATTTATTCTTCTTTCTGCTACCTTTCATTTTTTTACATTTTGTACACTATCATTATGAGATTGTCTTGTATTGTTTCTTTTGTAAAAAAATGAACAAATTTAATAAACATAAACATAAACAAAATGCAGGACTTAACATGTTGAGAAATCTGACGTGGAAATGGCGTTGCTACCTCAACGTTGATTAGATTTTAAAAATATAAACTAAAATCAATATTGAATAAACATTGGCAAATTCACCTATGTTGAGAAATCTGACGTAGAAATGATGTTGCTACTTCAACGTTGATTAGATTTGCAAAATCAAAACAAAATTCAACGGTTATCCAACACGACTGTCAGATGTTGATTCAACGGTGACTAGACGTCAAAATGCCAGCTGGGTCGTTTTTTAATCTGTGTACTTCTGTTTACGTTATAAATAGCTTCAAAACCACTCTGTGTAAATTTTTTCTGCTTACAGAGTGTAATTATAAGGCTTTAATGTACGTTACTATGGTCTCGATAAAACATTTGACATAAAATTCGATTTTTTTATTCGTGTCAGAGGCGGAGACGTCTCGTGTTAGCATTCGTTTTTTATCTGTGTACTTCTGTTTACTATAAATAGCTTCAAAACCACTCGGTGTATATTTTTTCTGCTTACAGAGTGTAATTATAAGGCTCTAATGTACATTACTATGGTCTCGATAAAACATTTGACATAAAATTTGATTTTTTTATTCGTGTTTTCAGAGACGGAATCGTCTCGTGTTTAGCTTCTGTTAGCTTCTGGCAGACATTAGCAGCAGAGCTAAACACTCGGTCCATATTGCCGGGTTGACTCAGCGGTCACGCGGCACGTCAGCGGTGGATGACGCGTTACGTCGGCGGTGACGTAGGTGCGACCTATAATCCGGTGCGAACCTATTTATGGATTTTTCCAATTTTTGGCAATAATTGGACACTGCGACCTATATTCCGGTGCGACCTATAATCCGAAAAATACAGTAAGTCTGGTCCTCTGGACATTCAAAAAACAAAAAACAAAAAAAAAAATGTAGAAACGTTTCGTCTTTCGTCCGAAAGACTTCCTCAGTCTGAGCTGCTGTATTCAGCTCAGTCTTATAAATAGACAACACTCCGGTACACAGTTACATGCCAGGGAGACAGAAAAGTTGGTGAAGAATTTATCTGACAGACAGCTCACCCAGCCGGAGACAGAGATTCTTGCCAGGGGACTAAACTTTGCAGTGGCACCAAGTAGAATTCCGCTGGTAGAGATAATCAAAGCCACTGAATCAGCCATCCGTAACAACAAAATTAAAGAATTTGAAGCAAAACAACTCAGAGTCAAAGTTTCAGCCTGTCTCAGTAATGCCAAACCACCACGTTCCAACATCAGTAGAGAAGAGAGGGATGCACTCACCACTCTTAGCAAGGACAAAAACATCATAATTCTCCCAGCAGACAAAGGAAGGTGCACAGTGATTTTGAACCAGAAAGACTATCATGAGAAAGTTATGTCACTCCTTAGTGACATAACCAGATGACCAGTGGCCATCATGCTGGCAAACGTGCAGTCACTCCGCGGCAAAATCGACGAGCTTCAGGCTAACGTGAAGTTTCTGGAGGAGTACAAAAGTGCCTGTGTTCTGGCACTGACAGAAACTTGGCTCAAGGACCACGACCTACAATCAGACCAGGAGATCGAGGGCTTCGGTGAGCCCATTCGTTTGGACAGAGACCCCACCAGGACAGGTAAATCACTCGGTGGAGGACTTTGCCTTTACGTGAATAAAAAGTGGTGTAACACGGTTGTCATCAGGGAGACGATGTGCACACCAGACATTGAACTTTTGTCTGTGTCTCTCCGCCCGTTTTACCTGCCAAGGGAATTCCCGCAGCTTTTTATAACTCTGGTTTACATCCACCCTAAGGCTAATACGGAGCTAGCAACGCAGGCTCTGCTAAAAACAGTGCAGCAGTTTCAGAAGATCTCACCGGACGCTCCTAACCTTATTATGGGGGATTTTAACCAATGCAGACTTGGAAAGTCACATGGACATTTTTATCAGTATGTGACGTGCCCCACTCGACTCACCAAATGTTTGGACCTGTGTTACGGCACGGTGAAAGACGCTTTTAAATCCCTGAGCAGAGCTCCGCTTGGTTCATCTGACCACAATGTTGTCTATTTGGTCCCACACTACAAACCCGTCCTGAGGAAACACAAGCCGGAGAAACGTTTGGTTCCGGTTTGGTCTGAAGAGTCCATCCAGAATCTTCAAGACTGTTTTAGCTTCACAGACTGGGATTTGTTTAAAAATACTTGCGTTAATTTAGAGGAACTTACTGACACAATTTCCTCTTATGTTAATTTTTGTGAGGGATCAGTCATTCCCAGGAAATCTGTCACAATTTTTGCAAACAATAAACCTTGGATCTCCAAATCAGTTAAAAAAACAATAAATTTACGCAACATTAGCTTTAAAAAGGGGGATTTGACTCAATACCACATACTAAAAAAACAAGTGAGGAAGGAATTAAAAGTAGCTAAAGTAAACTATAAGAAGAGGGTGGAAAACATGTTCAGGTCCAATAACTCCCGGCTGGCGTGGGAGGGCGTGAAGTCCATGATGGGGATGCCAAATAAGAAAACTCACATCACTCTTAACTCCTCGTCCGCCGTGGAACTGTCAAATGATTTTAATTTGTTTTACAATCGTTTTAACACTAATGATTTTACAGAAGAGCTTTCTGTTTTTAAAGAAACGTCGTCAGGTGCAACAATGACTATTGATTTTGAAAGTGTAGTTAACATGTTTTTAAAGACTAAAGAAAGGAAAAGTCCGGGTCCTGATGGTATAGGGGGTCGTATTCTTAAGAACTGTGCCCTGCAGCTTGCAGATATCTTCTGTTTTCTTTTTAACATGTCTCTTCAAACCTGCACGGTCCCACAGCTCTGGAAAGACTCTGTCATTGTTCCGATCCCAAAATCCAAGACTGCTCATTCCCTGAACGATTTCAGGCCTGTTGCCCTGACTTCTTTAGTCATGAAGTCATTTGAAAAACTGGTTCACAAGACCCTCTTGTCAAAAGTTGAAGATCATTTGGACCCACTTCAATTTGCTTATCGTTCACATAGAGGGGTGGAGGACGCAACAGGAACTCTTTTAAATAAGGTTTTAGGACACCTTGAAGGTGCAAAAACATTTGTAAGATTGCTTTTTATCGACTTTTCATCTGCTTTTAACTGTATCCAGCCCCACATTTTAGCAGAGAAATTACAAAGTCTGTACGGTCTTGACTTCAGCCTCATATGTTGGCTTGTGGACTTTTTAACTGCTCGGTCTCAGAGGGTGAGAGTTAATGGGGTCCTCTCTGATGTCCTTCTGTCCTCTACTGGTTCCCCTCAGGGCTGTGTTCTTTCGCCTCTTTTATTTATTTTATACACAAACGATTGTTGCAGCCATTTCCCTCAGCGTCACATTGTCAAGTTTGCAGATGACTCTGTCATCCTGTCCCTTCTGAGCAGTGATGACCCAGACCCCGGGCCTGTGATTGGGGACTTCACAGAATGGTGTGAGTCTTCCTTTTTAAAACTAAATGTTTCTAAAACAAAGGAGATGATAATCGATTTCAGGAAAAATTCTTCAGTAACAGCTCCCGTGGTCATTGACGGTGAAGCTGTGGAGGTAGTGCAACAATATAAATACCTGGGAACTGTTTTCGATGATAAATTGACCTTTGACCTTCACGTGAATGCACTTTGCAAAAAGGCCCACCAGAGGATGTATTTTTATCGGAAGCTTTGTGGTTTTAATGTTGATTCAACTTTTATGAGAATGTTTTATTCATGTTTTATTGAGTCTATTTTAACCTTTTCCTTCATCTGTTGGTTTGGACTTTTGACCTGTAAGAACAAGAGCAAACTCTCGGGGATTGTCAGGATGTGCAGCAAAACTGCTGGCATAGACCTAAGGAACCTCGCAGACCTACACAAGGTGAGGTCAGTGAACAAGGCCAGGCAGATTCTGGCAAACCCTGATCACCCACTCCATGACGAGTTCAGGTTGCTTCCATCTGGACGCAGGTTTCTACAACCCAAATGTAGAACGAACAGATTTAAAAACTCATTTATCCCAGTAGCAATCAGGTTTCTTAATGCACACTAATTTTAATACTGTTATTTTAATGTTTTATTGTCTTGTGTTTATATGTGTATGTGTGTGTAAGTGCATATGTATGTATGAAACTGTGCACTCCTATTGACTGCAAATCTAATTGCCCCTCGGGGATAATAAAGGAACTTGAATCTTGAATCTTGAATCTTAACCACTTATGAACCGCTGAAAATAGATCCAGGAAGTGGTTACAAGAAGAAGTTGGTAGATTGCCTGAAATTTTTGAAGCAGGACAAGGCTATTGACAGTATTCTGTACCACAAACTGTACCATGGGGAGTCTGTATGGTTTACCCAAAATCTACAAACAAAGTCAAAGTCAACTTTATTGTCAGAACTGCAATATGTACAGGACATACACAGGATTAAAATTGTGTTTCTCTTAGTCCCTCAAGGTGTACCTTTAAGACCAATTGTTAGCATGATTAACTCGGTCACTTACAATGTTTCCAAATATCTGGCATCTGTACTCATCCCTTTAGTTGGCAGCTCAGAACACCACATACAGAACACCATGGACTTTGTGGATAAGGTGAGGGATGTCATCATGGAGACTGATGAAACAATGGTCTCTTTTGATGTCACATCACTCTTTACGTGCATTCCTGTTGATGAGGCAGTAGAGGTGGTCTGTTTAAGGTTAAAATCAGACACCACTCTGAACAGCAGGACCACACTTTCCACAGAACAACTGTGTCAACTCTTGAAACTGTGCCTGCAGTCAACCTACTTCACATATGGGGAGCAATATTATAGGCAGAAACATGGGTGTGCTATGGGGTCTCCAGTTTCTCCTATTGTTGCCAACCTGTACATGGAGGAGGTAGAAAAGAGAGCCTTGACGTCCTTTTCAGGGAGACCACCAAGTCATTGGTTCAGGTATGTTGACGACACCTGGGTTAAAATTAAATCTCAGGAAGTCCAACATTTCACTGATCACATCAACTCTGTGGATAAATATATCAAGTTCACACGAGAAGATGTAAAAAATGGCAGGTTGGCTTTCTTGGACTGTGAGGTCTCAGTTTCTGATAGAGGAAATTTGCAAACTGAGGTGTACCGCAAACCCACCCACACAGACCAGTATTTACAGTTTGACTCCCATCACCCTCTGGAGCACAAGTTAGGAGTCATCAGGACTCTGTACCACAGAGCAGACAGCGTCCCCACTAACTCAGGAGCCAGACAGAAGGAGAAATCACACACAAAACAGGCTCTAGAGAAATGTGGATATCCTAACTGGGCCTTCCTGAAAGCAGAGAAGAAACCCAAACAGGACTCCAGCAGCCATCAGGTGAAAAGAAGGAACCCAGACCCAGACCAGTGGTCATTCCAGATGTTGCAGGAGTTTCAGAGACATTGAGACGTTTATTTTCTAAACACAACGTCCCAGTGGCTTTTAAACCCCAAAATACATTAAAGACTGGTTCATCCCAAAGATCCAGTCCCCCGGCACAAACAGAGTAATATTGTGTATGTTGTTCAGTGTCAGGAGGGTGATCAGTCTTATATCGGGGAAACTAAACAGCCACTGGCCAAAAGGATGGCCCAGCACAGAAGATCAACATCATCAGGTCAGGACTCTGTGGTCTACACTCATCTCCAGGTCAGAGGTCACTCTTTCAGGGATGAAGATGTTCACATCCTTGATAGAGAGGAACGATGGTTTGAGAGAGGAGTAAAGGAGGCCATCTTTGTGAAAAGAAACCGTCCATCATTAAACAGAGGTGGAGGCCTCCGGGTTCAACTGTCCCCCTCTTACAATGCTGTTATTGCTAGTATCACTCAGCCCTCTGTGAATACATAGTTCCCACACACGTGAAGAGTATTGCGCAATACCGGGTTTTTCGCCACCCGTAAAGGCAGAAATGGCGGACAAACAGACTCGAGCTACCACAGCTAAATACATTAATAATAATAATAATAATGTCTTTTCCTGTCATCTGCGTATGTTTCCCATACACAGATGAAATTCGTCTCTGCATTTAACCCAACCACCTACCAGGTGGTGCAGTGAGCAGCCATAGAAAGTGCCCGGGGAGCTGGAGAATTAGATGTGCACTCATAGACACCTCAAGGTGTGTAGTGGCCGGGACGCGAACCCGCGTCCTTCGGGTTCCAAGTCAAAAGCCCTGCCACTACTACTAGCTTCACCAAGGGACAAGAGCAAAATGGCAGTGGTCGGAGTTGAATGAGTTGGAGAAAGAGATCATGGCAGACGAAGCAGACAACTTGTCACCAAGTAGTTACTCTGATATTGAAGCAAACATGAGGGTAACCACCATATTGTGTCTTTAAACACATACGGTGCCACCCAGATGTAAAGGATATATAGGAGGTCAATATTAATACTGACCTCTTTACCTTAATTACTTTACTTATTCAGATTGAACAGTAATTTCACGGATTCTTTTCTTTTTCCGTTTACCCAATATTTCTGTGATCTTCATGATGGATAAGTAAAACAGAAGCCATAGAGTGACAATGGACACGTTAACTTAGTTTGGTATGCCAAAGACACTACCATTTATTTAGAATAAATCAACTAAATTAACACCATTACACTTGATTGACATGATTTCACTTTCTTGCAATTTAAATACGTCAGCATATTTAAATTGTAACAACAGACATAAATACAGGATGTCATTATACTTAGTCTGTGGCTCAGTCTTAGCTTAAAAATAGTTACCAGCTTAGAAATGGAGATGGAGAAATTTAAGAAGGAGAGGTTAAAGGAGGAAGTTATTTATCTTGAGTGTAACCAGAAATGACACTTTCCATCCGACTTCTGCTAAACCCCAGGTACGTTTGTAAACAGCTCTTTACCTTTTGACGACAGCCCGGTAAGAGAAGACCTTGTAGCTTTTCAGATGCACGGGTCCTTGTGGGAACCAGTACATCTGAGCAGGTTATTCGTTTACCTTCCAACGTCTCCTGGTTTCGCGTTGGTCATCAGAAAATGCGTCAGCTCCTGGCCTCTGACTTCAAGATAACTTATTCCAGGAAGGAATAAACAAAGTTTTGAGCTTACGCTCGTTCGAAGTGGACTCATAACAACATGTTATTAGTCCTTAACTGGATGACGTGTCCTTAGCGTGTGACTGAGTTCATCCAGCTCTTTGGGACGACCTCATGTCTTGAAGTTCCCAGCAGACTTCCTCGTTCCAGCAAAAGCTTAGAACTTAGTAGAAGATCTGAGAAAGAGAGGACTTGTCCCTTTCCCATTGGTCCAAAAAAGAACCAGTCGAGCAGTTCACTTGTTATCACGATTCAAGGTGAAATTCAGAGCAGAGTGAAATTGTTTAGGAAAAGTGTCTCAGTGAAGAGACTTTCAGACGCTAGATGAGAGTTGTAGCTGAAACTCAACAAAAACAACTTCTGTGTAAGTCAGTTTGACCTTTTATCTGAACTTTGACACCCTTTCATTTGATCAAGTAACACAGTCATGCTTCACATTTAAAGAATAATAGCATATAACATATATCATGAAAATGACAAAAGTTATTCTTTTGATTACATTAGAATAAAATCAAAGATAGAAATAGTCTCTTTTGGTGACTATGTTCTCAGATTACAACTAATGGAATAATTTGTAGTAAATGTCTTGTTTTACTGAGAGGTCAGTAAAGGTCATCACTGGACAGTTCAAAAACCTTAGTTTGACCCTGGGTAGGTCCACTACAATATCATTAATTATTTGATTACTACTTCACAGCTTTAAATCCAAAAAAGATGTGTAAACTATCTCAATCATATCTAACCAGCTAAATAAAGGTTTAACTAAAATAACACACAGCCAGCACAAACAGTCCAGGCTCAACACGGACCAGAACCAGCACTTTGAGTGTTACCGTGTTGGAAGTTAGCATGTTGCGTTAGCATCCGGAGCGGAGGGTCCGTCGCACGGAGGCTCGCGGCGAGCTCAGGTAGGTCAGACGGCGTGGATCCGTCGCGGCCGCGGGGGCACGTCCCATGGGACCGACGCGTCGCCCGCACGACTTGGCTCCCGTCCTCCTTCCCTCACTGAGACCGTTGTCCAGGCATGAGGAGGCCCGTTGTCGCGTTAGCGAAATGCTAAGCTAACCACAGCAAGACAGTGCTGTTAAATAATGAAGAAAAAACCCAGCTCTAACACACAGACAGTTGTACTCTAACATTGTTCTGACATTGTTTCACAAAATGATTTATGTAGAATATTTTGTTTACCGGCCAAAAGCACAACGTCTTCTGAGCAGATCCGAGAGAGCGATGGAGCTGCTGTGAGCTTCTCCGATGAGATAAATCCTTCACGTTTACTTTTTTTTTGGATTAAGTGAAACCTGCGCGTTGCCCAAACGTCTACCGACTGGAACACCCACTGACCCAACACGAAGTAACCATTGCAATTAATTAGAAATAAACAGGAAAAACAACGTGAAAAATGCACATCCAGTAGACTGCGCTGTCACTGCTGCGCCGCCTCTACGCATGAGGGTCCACCCGGAAATTCCACAGATGTGACGTCACATGGGAACATGTATAGCAAACAACCATCAGGGTGCTAACGATCCATTGTTAGGCTGATGGTCCTCCTTGATCACGTGAGCAGCTGGTTTCGGCTGTCATCAGCAAACTGGTTGATCCACTGTGAGAAGGTGCTATTTATAAGACTGAGCTGAATACAGCAACTCAGACTGAGGAAGTCTTTCGGACGAAAGACGAAACATTTCTACCTTTTTTTTATGTCCAGAGGACCAGACTTACCTTTTTTAGATTTATTATTTACATATACAAACTAGAATCTATCAGATAAATATGATTTAAACAATTTATAGCTGTTCCTGTAATTCCAACATCATATTCAAGTCTCTGTAGTAAAATATTGTGATCAATTGTATCAAATGCAGCACTGAGGTCTAACAGGACCAGTGTAGACACAAGTCCATTGTCAAAGGCCATGAGAATATCATTAGTAACTTTTACTAGTGTAGTTTATGATGAGCTCTAAACCCTGACTGAAACTCTTCAGATTATTTCTTTGTTGATGATCACACAACTGACCTGCAACTATTTTCTCTAGAATTTTAGAGATGAAAGTTATTACAAAGTAGATATAGGTCTATAATTGGCTAAGATTCCTAAGTCAAGGTTCTTAAGTAAAGGTTTAATTGGTACCATTTATTAGAGATTGTTATTATATTATTCTTATTATTAAGAAAATCCAAGATGTGGTTATTAATTGAGGGAAATACCTCTGGTTGGGATGGGATCTAGCAGACATGTGGATGTTTGGATGAAGTTATTATTTTTGTTGAAGGGATTTCAGTGTTCAAACTGGTCCAGGCACATAATGGAGACTTCAGCTAGTTTAAAATATTTAATTGAGCAGAAATCAAAGTACACTGTATGCAGATTTACATAATCATAATGCATTATGAGGAACAATGTCTTAGCAAACCTTTTATGAATCTGCCTGAGGTTTTGTTCAAGGAAGTTCTTCTTCTTCTTCTTTTAGTTTAATGGCGGATTGCAAACAGCGTTCAGGTGCATACCGCCACCTACTGAGCAAGAGTGTGTAGCTCATGGCCTCCTATTCCTATATTCTACTTTTAATATTAATTTTATGTAGATAAATGAACAACTCTTTTCTAACATCTTTTATTTTATCCTTATCCCCTTCAGTCCCTAAAATTCCTCCCATACTCCAAACTCTCCCTGCCTCTTTGACTTTTCTTTTCAATCTGTCCCTTTCTAGAAACCTTTAGTTTATTTTAGTTATACTTTTTATACTCTTTTTTTATACTAGTATGCAAAAACTCAGGACAGTATTATGTTCATTAAATGTTTAATGTTTTAGTTTTAGAGTTGGTGTAAATTTTCATACTCTTATACCACTATGCAAAAACTCAGGACAGTGTTAGTTTTACTATTTTATGCTTATGTCTATTATTATATGTTTCAGTGTTTCAATGTTTAGATGTTTACTGTTGCACCGAGGGACTGAGAGAAACGCAATTTCGGTCCTGTGTATGTCCTGTACAGTACATATTGCAGATCTGACAATAAAGTTGACTTTGACTTTGACTTCATTTGTATATTTAATGCACTCCATGAGTACATGTTCTACACTTTCTGTTTCCCCACATTCCACACATCTACTGTCATTCCGTTTCCCTATCAAGAACATTGTATCATTTAGAAGTGTATGGCCTACCCTCATTCTCATTACTATCACCTCTTCTCTTCTACATCTTTCTCTATAATTATTTATTGTAACTGATTTTTGTATTTTGAATAATCTTCTTCCTTTCTTGTCTTCATTCCATCTTTTCTGCCATTTTTCTTTTTCTTTTCCTTTAATAATTGACTTACCCTCTCCTTTCCCTAACGTTATATTAACTGTTATTTCTCCTTTCAATGCTTTTTTAGCAAGTTTATCTGCTCGTTCATTCCCTTCCACCCCCTCGTGTGCTGGTACCCAACAAAACTGTACATCAATTCCACCTCTGTGTAACCGGAATAATGTGTGCTGTATTTCCAAAAGAAGGTCTTTCCTGTCGTTTCCTTTCGACTGCATACTTTCTATGACAGCCTTTGAATCAGTGCATATAACCACCCTATCAGGCCTAACCTCCTCAATCCATTGCAAGCTAAATATAACTGCCACCATTTCTGCTGTGTATATTGAAACTTGATCCGATATCCTTTTGGAAATACAAACTTCAAATTCTGGGATATAAACTCCTATTCCCACCCACCCCTTTGTATTTTTTGAGCCATCTGTGTAAATTTTCATATAATTATAATATGATTCTCTAATGTATTTGCTGGTGTTCTCCCCTATTTCATTTACGTTCCATTCTTTCTTCATTTCTAGTATTTTCATATCAACTTCACTTTCTGGTATTAACCAGGGTGAGATAACACTATTTGGATTAATCTGTGCAAATTCTATACAGTATTGTCTATTCCATATATTTCCGCTAATTTGTTTATTTTCCACCCAAATCCGTTTCTATGATATTTGTTATATTCCCAACAATCCTCAACTGTCGTTGCTGCAGGATTTTCTTTACTTCCTTTGAGTTTAATCCAGTAAGTTAATGACAGTTTAGTTCTTCTCATTTCTAACGGAGTTTCACCACTTTCTATAAGTATTGCATTAATTGGGGTTGTCTTTATTGCTCCTGTGCACACACGTAATGCTCTGGATTGAAGTCTATCTAATTTTTGAAGTGTTGAATTTGCTGCTGCTCCATACACTATGCATCCATAATCCAACGTTGATCTCATGAGAGCTCTGTATATATTTAAAAGTGATTGTTTATCTGCTCCCCAGTTATTACCTGCCACTGCTTTCATTAGATTTATTACTCTTTTACACTTTGTCTCTACCTGATTTAAATGACATTGCCATGTGTATGAACTGTCTAACCATAAGCCAAGATATTTAAATTCACTAACCAATTGTATAGGTTGTCCATATAGTAAGAAATGTTCATCTTTTATCTTCTTTTTGTTTGTTATCATCATGTATTTAGTTTTGCTTACAGACAGTTTGAAACCCCATTCATAAGACCAGCTCTCTATTTGATTAATTGCTTTTCTAATGCTTTTAACAACATGTGGAACATTTCTCCCCCTCATCCATATTGCTCCATCATCCGCATATAGTGCTGATTTGATGCTTCTGTCAAGATTTGCAAAGATATCGTTAATCATTATGTTGAATAAAACTGGGCTAATTACACTACCTTGAGGGGTGCCATTTTCCACTTTGAAGACTCTTGACAATTCACCCCCAACTTTAACTCTTATTGACCTATCCTTAAAGAAGCTGGCAATCCAGTTATATATCCTCCCGTCTATTCCCATTTGATCTAGTTTTATTAACAGTCCTTCCCTCCACATAGAATCATATGCTTTTTCTATGTCAAAGAATACTATAATCATAATTTCTTTCATTTTCAGTGTTTTTTCTATATCAGTACACACTCTTACTAGAGCATCTACTGTGGACCTGCCAGTTCTAAAACCACATTGATATTTATTTATAAGTTCTCTTTTTTCCAGAACATACTTTAATCTACTAACTAATATTTTCTCCATCAGTTTACATAGATGGGATGTTAATGCTATGGGTCTGTAGTTGTCTGCGCATGATGGATCCTTCCCTGGTTTATTAAATGGTAGAATTATGGCTCGTTTCCAACTCTTTGGGACAGTTCCTTCTTCCCATATTTTATTGAACAGTTTTAATATAATATTTAATGTTATTTCTGGAAGATTTCTAAACATAACATAGCATAGGTTATCTTCTCCTGGAGCTGAGTAACCTGTGTCTTTTAACGCCATTTTGATTTCTTTCATAGTTATATGGTCATCAAGTGTTGACATGGATTTATTTTTCTTCTGTCCTACATCATTGAATGTTTTGAGTTTTTGTTCTTTCTGCTGTCTGTGAAGTTGTTCCAGATGTTCTCCACTGTGGGTTGCAGCAAACGCCTCACCAAGAGAATCAGCCTTGTCTTTATTTGAAACCATTATCTCTTTATTTTTAATCAGTGCTGGAATTTTAAGTTCACTTCTTTTCCCACTCATTTTCTTAATCATAGTCCACACTTGTCCCAGATTTATTTTATATCCTATTGATGAACAATAATCTCTCCAAGTTTTCTTTTTTGCCTCCTTAATGGTCCTACGTGCTACTGCCCTTTTTCTTTTAAAATCTATAAGATTTTCTCTGTTCATGTTTTTCTGTAAGGTTTTTAGAGCCTTGTTTCTCTCTTTAATTGCTTTACTGCAGTCATCTGTCCACCACGGAACAACTTTTGATTTTCTTTTTAAAACTACTTTTGGAATATTTGAGTTTGCTGCATTTAAAATGAGCTCTAATACCTGATTATTGCATTCATCAATGTTCCCTGTAAGAGTAGCTAAATTACTATTTTTCTCACAATTAATTTTGAATGTTTCCCAGTTAGCTTTCTTAAAGCACCATCTTGTTGACATTATGTCCTCTTGTTGGATTATTTTGTCATTTATAATTGTACTAATAGGAAAATGATCACTCCCCAATGTAGATTCTCCATTTACATTCCAATCACAGGATTTTGCAAGATTATCTGATACTAAAGTTAAATCTAAATATGAGACTGAACCTTTATTGATATTAAATCTTGTGCCTTGACCATTATTGAGACAAACCAGTGATCTTTCATCCATCATTTCTTCAATGATGTTTCCGTTGTTGTCTGTTTTGCTACTACCCCATAAGCTATTGTGTGCATTGAAATCCCCGCACCATATTTCTCTCCTGTTTATCCCTCCTGATATTCCCTTAAATACCTCACTGTCTAGATTTTTACATGGGTTATAAAAATTATGTATCTTGATATGTCCAATTCTTTTTAAGTTGTATATTTCTATGCTAATACATTCATATAGTGTTGAATGGTGGATTTCCTTATATGCTATTCCATCCTTGATAAATGTTGCACACCCTCCTCCACTGCTTCCAGTACTTCTGTCTTTCCTTATTGTACTATATCCATGAATTCTAAAGTCTAAATGGGGTTTTAACCATGTTTCCTGTACACATATAATATCTGGTAGTGTTTCTAACTGGTATATGTATTTTTTAAGTTCTTGACCATTAGCTATCAAGCTCCTAGCATTCCATTGGAGGATATGAAAAACCATTCCTATTCCGTTCCTAGTCCATTTCCTGTTGGTTCAACTGTTGTTAATAGTGTGTGGATCTGGTCTGCTTGTATTTCTTTCATATCAAGAAACCTTCCTGCTGCTTCCACAATGGATTTTATTTTATCACTTTTCTTTTTCATTTGTATTGTTACGTTAACGATATGACAGATAAATGCAAGAAACTTCTCCTTTTCCACTATCATTGATTTTTCATCTATTTTACATTTGTGATTGCATGTGGTATGTTCTGGTGCTGGTGGTATCGGTGACTTCGTCTGGTTCTTCTGACTATCATTTACGCTTTTCACCTTTCTCTGGATAATTTCTTCATTATGCACTTCTTTCGTTTCAACTATTCTCACCCTCTTCAGTGCTTCAGCGTATGATACTCTCTCTGTTATTTTAATTCTTTGGGCTTCTCTTAGGGGTGGGCGATATGGCTCAAAAATTATATCGTGATATTTCAGAGTATTATCACGATAACGATAAATTTCGTGATATAACCAAAAAAAAAATATATCAAATGTATTTATTTGACAAAATTAACTTAACATGTTGCTTTGCAGTATTATATAAAATTTTAAAAAACAACAAGGGGTAATTTTACTGAAATTACTTTATTTAGTAAAGTATTTAGTCTCCAAGTAAAACTACACCTGCACTTTAGTTTTTGTGGTGGTTTTTTAATCTATATTTTGTGCAGACTTTTTCAATCTAAATAACAGATCATTTTTAAAGTATATATTTTTTCTTCAGAGATTACCTGGCTAACATCAGTCTGTCAGGAGATGTGGCAGAGTGAAGAAATATGTTTATAAAAAATGTTACATACAGCTCCTTTAAATGAGCTGTAACTTCTACAAGTTGATCAGCTGACCTTCATGTTTCAGCTTCATCTTTTCATTTGGCATCATTCCTCTTGATTCATTTTTTTAACTGATCTGTGTCTGATGTGGACGGACTGTGGAGCCGCGCGAGTTTGTGACACAGCGGGGACACGCAGCGAGACATGCAGCACCGAGCTGCGCAGGGCGGGGGAGGAGGGGAGGAGGGGACAGCTGTCTGCAGGCTGCAGAGCAGGGGGGAGAGAAGTTGAGACACGCGCGCGTTGTTTTTAACATTTTAGCAGTAACTAATTAGCGTTTTACACCAGTAGACTGGTGGAGGGGAGGTGCGCAGTTGTCGGGTGTTAAGGGGCGGGACGCCCTGACGTATTACGTCATGAAATTAGCATATCATGATATAAGGTTTTTGCCCGGGCAAGCTTTTTTTACCAGTATTACCGGTAACGATATGATGTGGCCCAGCCCTAGCTTCTCTGGCTTCCTTCTGTACTACACACCCTCCATATGCTGCACTGTGCTCTCCCCCACAGTTGCAGCATTTTACCTTCGACTCTGCCTCACACTTCCCATACTCATGTGGACCCCCACATCTTGCACACCTTATTTTCCCTTTACATTCCTTTGCTGTGTGTCCCATTCTTTGACATATAAAACATCTGAGAGGGTTTGGAATGTAGTCTCTGACTCGGTAATTTACAAATCCCATCTGCACACATTCTGGCATTGTGTTCTCAAAGTGTAGGATGATAGCCATTGTTTCTTTGATTATTCCATCTTTTTTACTTGTGATCCTTTTTGCTTCAATTACTTTGCCTCCTCTAATTTCACGTTTTATTTCCTCGGGTGTCATTTCTACAGGAACTCCTGATATTACTCCTCTTAATCTGCTTAAATAACCTGGAATGAATGCTTTAATCCTTTCTCCCACAAGAGTAGTCATTTTTAATATTTTGTCCTGCTGCTGTTTATTGACTGCGTATATAAGAATTCTTTTATTGTTCATGAGTCTGGCTAACTTTATTTTCCCAATTTCTTCCTCTATTGCATTTGTTAGTTTTATTGGATGAAAGTTTCTTCCATCTTGAATAAACTCCACCATTACTTTCCATTCATCTTCCCTAATTGACTCCACCTGCGTTTGATTTCTTGGACTTGAACTGTTTTTTGACTTTTTACTTGTCATTTCAATTTGTGGCTCACTTTCTTCTGACAAGCTACTGTCTCTTCCGTGTCTTTTTCTTTGTGCCTTTTTCATTTTTGATGAGTTAGCTATCATCCATTCCATCTCACTCTCACTCTTTCCTCCTGAAGAGGAGGCCATAATACTACAGTCAGAGCTCAGTTTATGCAATCCACCAAACAATTTCAGCTCCTACCGCCCTTGAAAAGTTTGTCCAGCTCTCCACTCCTCTCTCCTGCTCCCAGCTGCTCGTCTCCTTTCCAAGCGGGAAAACTCTCAAGTATTCTTCTTCACAGTGACTACACGATTTAGAAACACAAAGATCACGTGGTTCAAAGAAGTTTTGTGTTTCCGTTAGATTTATAGGGTTTTGTCAAGCCCCACCCCCTCCGGAGTGGATCGGCTTGTGATTGGTTATCTAAACCTCTTGATGTTGATTGACACTGTGTGGGTCAGCCAATCATGGGCCGCCCCGGTCCCCATGGTAACATGAAGACTGTTTAGACCAGAGCCATATAGAGTATATACTGTATATGGCTCTGGTTTAGACTACAGACACTCATTCCTGTGATAAGGGTGAATTTATGAAGGTCGTTTTAAACAGAGGAGCAGCACACAATATAAACTGTTCACTTTGACTCCAACGGTCTACATTAAAATGTTTTTGTGTCTAATTATTAGTGAGAGAACTATGAAAGACTAATTAATTAGTCAATTTGGATTAAGTATAAAGTATATACAGGTATGTGTTGTGATTTACAAAGTAAATGTATTAATGTTAACCAAGTGTGTGAGCAGTTTAATCAGCTGTAACAGTATCTTACCTGGTCATGGTGCACTCACAATGTTTGATTAGCTTGTCATCATATAAAGTGTGAACTTGTAAGATTAAGATTAGTGCATGTGAGATTATATGTAAAACATAGAAGTAATTAGTGAACACTCTAAAGTGAACACAGTCCTGTAAATAGAATAAATGAAGACACACACACACACATTGTACAAAATGCATTATCAGTGGCATTTCAAAGCTTGTAAAAAGATAAATAAAGATATTAAAAGCTGTAAAAATCCAACATTGTCAATTCAGAGAGTTCAACAGGACAAAAACAGTCCAAACATACATCAGTTTCTAGTGACATTTTTAAAGTTGTCTCATCTGACACAGAACCAGAGGCGATAGTTTGAATTTTCTCTCTAATTGAAACAATTTTATTTATAAAGAATCTCATGAAGTCACTACTTATAGTTGTAGAGATACATGGTTCAACAGAGAGACCAGCTATAAAACTGATTAAACTGAAAAGGAACCTGGGCTTATTTTTATTCTCATCAATGAAGAGGGGGAGGAGCGAAGAGGGGGAGGAGTCATGGCTGAAGGGAGGAAGTGGGGAGGAGTCATGTCTGAAGGGAGGAAGAGGGGGAGGAGTCATGGCTGCAGGGAAGAAGAGGGGGAGGAGACATAAATTCAGAGAGGGGGTGGTCAGGACTGCAGGGAGGGGTTTATCTGTGGGAGGAGCCTATTTTTTAGTGTTAGTTTGTATTGTTTGATGTGTTGTTTTTTCAACCACATGACGTCACCCTGATTGGCTCAGGGAGCAGCTGGGGGCTTAAGAGCCTTGCTCAAGGGCCCTGTGTGGGGAGACAGGTGTGAGTATTTCACCTTTCCAACACACATTTTGATGTAACCATCAGGAGAATGAAACCAGTAACATCTCAATCACAGGCCACCACTCTCTCCACTGTTTCTGTTTGATGATCCTTTAAAATCACATTTAGTCTTTTTTAATTTGGATTATGTTTTGATTTGGATTATGTTTTCATCCATTCATGTTAACAAAAATAACCACACGCAAGTTTTTATCGTTTATTGAAACCTTCCATTGAATAAACACAGCAGGGGGAGGGGCAGGGGGAGGAGCATATCCATAGCAACAAGTCACACATATCATCATCACCACTGTCAACACCGTTGTCATGGTTACCGATGATGAATATCATCTCACAGGAAGTTACATCACAGAGGCTGAGAGGAAAGTCAAAGTAAAGTAAGATGAAGGGCTGAGGAGGAGGAGCAGGTGGAGGAGGAGGAAAAGAAAGTGACAAACTCTAGGACAAAAACTGAGGAAGAAAACATAAAAGAACAAAAGGAAAGATAATGAAGGATGAAGAAACATGAACCGGAAATTAGCATGAACAGCTTCATTCAAACAAATAAGAAAAAGAAGCTTCATTGTTTTCAGAACTTTACACACAAATGGCTGAGACAGGAAGAAGACAGACACTAAAGATGGATGACAAACATGTTGGTGTGGAGGAGACACAAAGATCATCAACTTTGCAAGCTCGCTGCTTCTGAAGAAGTCAGAGGAACTACTGTGATCTGGATCACGGTTAGAGAAGAATCAGGTTGTGGTTAGAGAAGAATCAGATTGTGGTTAGAGAAGAATCAGATTGTGGTTAGAGAAGAATCAGATTGTGGTTAGGGAAGAATCAGATTCTGGTTAGAGAAGAATCAGATTGTGGTTAGAGAAGAATCAGATTGTGGTTAGAGAAGAATCAGATTGTGGTTAGAGAAGAATCAGATTGTGGTTAGGGAAGAATCAGATTCTGGTTAGAGAAGAATCAGATTGTGGTTAGAGAAGAATCAGATTGTGGTTAGAGAAGAATCAGATTGTGGTTAGAGAAGAATCAGATTGTGGTTAGAGAAGAATCAGATTGTGGTTAGAGAAGAATCAGATTGTGGTTAGAGAAGAATCAGATTGTGGTTAGGGAAGAATCAGATTCTGGTTAGAGAAGAATCAGATTGTGGTTAGAGAAGAATCAGATTGTGGTTAGAGAAGAATCAGATTGTGGTTAGAGAAGAATCAGATTGTGGTTAGAGAAGAATCAGATTCTGGTTAGAGAAGAATCAGATTGTGGTTAGAGAAGAATCAGATTGTGGTTAGGGAAGAATCAGATTCTGGTTAGAGAAGAATCAGATTGTGGTTAGAGAAGAATTGGGCCGTGGTCAGAGGTTATATTAGATTTTCAGAAAGTGATGTCAGTTTGATCCTCCAGACAGACATGTGTGCAGCGGTTTGTACAGAAAATAAAACACAACGAGTGGAAGCTATTTTGGATCCAGTTTCCACCAGCACCACCATGAAGCTGCAGCTCAGACCGGGTTCAGAATGATGTCACTTCCTGTCTGATGAAGTGGTTCTGGTGGAAGTCTGGCTCGCCGGAGCAGTTCAGATCTGATCGTTGAAGCCAAAGTGAACAGCATGAACGTCACGTGACAATCTGGACTTCAACAGATCCTTGGGTTCAACAGGAAACAAGCAGAAACAGTTCAGTCCACAGTATGTTTTATACACACACACACACGCACGCACGCACGCACGCACGCACACACACACACA
>JBBPBX010003788.1:0-14712 GCA_038048925.1 Garcialebias charrua | reverse complement strand
TATATATATATATATATATGTGTGTATGTGTGTGTGTTATATACATGTTGAAAGTGATATCTGTACAACACTAACAAATATTGTGTACACAGAGTACACAGGGTACACAGGGTACACAACCATCACGGTTCAGGTTCATCACATGGATGTTGGTTCAACGGTTTCTTCAAGATGTGGAGTTTTGTTATTTATAATTCTCTTTTTTATCATTTATACATCAATTCATCAAAGTGAACATTTAACCCCACCCCCACCCAGGAACTCTGCAGACTGACAGGAGTGTTGCATTGTGGGAAAGTTGCAGGCGACCCACTGCTGGTTCACTCCGACATTTCCTGTGAGGGAGAAATGAACAAATGATCAACGTTATATTTCATGATAAAGTCTAAAATAAGAGCAACTTTTCTTTGCCGCCTTGGTACCGTCTACTTTAATAAGATGAGAATTTCTGCCGCCATTTTGGGAAGAGCTACGTGTAACAACACGAGTGTCCCTAATGCCAGAGTGGTAACAAAACTAAATCTGTTGGCGTTCGTCTAGCGTACATCTTGATGTATATCTTGCATCCTTCTTTACTGCTCCTTTTTATACTTTATGCTTTTCCTATTGTTGGGTGTACTTCATAATTTGTTCCACCTCATGTACCACATGTAATGAGAACAACAATGAACTTGAAAACATTCACATGAGATGAAAAAAACCTCAACTCAATGAGCAGTTTTTTTTTTCAAAGCATGTGGTCTTATAAAAATTGAAAGAGGATCTAGACAAACAAGACTGGAATGAAGTGTATGTTGATGATGTGAACAGATCATATGATGAGTTTATGAATATCCTGGAAGCTCTGTATGAAAAGAATTGTGTGCAAACAAATTACACAAAGAGAAATACGATTGATCAACCATGGATGACAAAAGGGTTGAGAAATGCTTGTAAAAAAAAGAATTATTTGTATTCATGTTTCTTGAAATTGCGAAGTCAGAGCGCTGAAGAAAAATATAAAAAGTATAAAAATAAATTAGTAGGGATTATAAGGAAACATAAGAAAGAATATTATAGTAAATTATTAGATAAAAGTAATGGTGATATGAAAGCAACATGGCGAGTAATGAATAGTGTCCTGAAGAATCATAAAGCAAAAACTGGTATTTCAAAATATTTTGTAAAAGACAACGATGAAATTCATGATGAAAATGAAATTGTAAATGGATTTAATCAATATTTTGTGAATGTTGGATCAAGCCTTGCAGCTAAAATACCAAAAGTAGATAAAAATGTGATCCACTCAATTACAGGTTGTGCAAATAGTATTTTTCTAAATGGAACTAACAAAGAGGAAATAATGAATGTAGTAAAACATCTTACAGACAAGAGATCAAAAGACTGGGTGGACATGGATATGATGTTTGTAAAGGACATAATGAGCCATGTTATTGAGCCGTTCACATACATATGTAACTTATCATTTTCAACAGGAATATTTCCAGATAATATGAAAGTAGCTAAGGTCGTTCCTCTTTTTAAAAATGGTGATAAATGTGTATTCAACAATTATAGACCTATATCCTTGTTACCACAGTTTTCAAAAATTCTTGAAAAACTATTTGTAAACAGACTAGATCAATTTATAGATAAACAAAATATTCTAAGCAACAGTCAGTATGGGTTTAGATCAAAAAACTCTACATCAATGGCTCTCATGGAATTAATGGAACAAATAACTACTGCTGTCGATCAAAAACAATATTGTATCAGTATTTTTGTTGATTTAAAAAAAGCATTCGATACTATTGATCACACCATTCTCCTTGAAAAACTGAACAAATATGGTATTAGAGGACCAGCATTACAGTGGGTATCTAGCTACTTGAAAGATAGGAAACAATTTGTACAAATAAATGATGTAAGATCTGACCTCTGTAATATCACATGTGGAGTTCCCCAAGGCTCTGTACTTGGACCAAAGCTTTTTATTTTATATGTGAATGACTTGGTAAATGTGTCAGGACTCCTTAAATGTGTACTTTTTGCTGATGATACCACTTTTTTCTGTTTAGGTGAAGATATAGAACAAATGTTGGAATTGATAAAGACAGAATTTGTCAAGATACAAACTTGGTTTAAAATAAATAAATTATCATTAAATCTAGAAAAAACTAATTACATGATATTCGGTAATAAAAAGAAAACTGTTGATGTTCCACTCAAAATTGAGGATGTTGAGATTTGTAGAGTGAGTGAGGTGAAGTTTTTGGGTGTTATCATTGATGACAAACTGACATGGAAACAACACATAAATTCTGTAAGAATAAAAATAGCTAAATCGATTGCAGTACTGTACAAAGTCAGAGACCTATTGAATGATAAAGCTCTGTATTTGTTGTATAACACAATCATTGTTCCACACTTAATCTATTGTATTGATGTTTGGGGGAATGCGTGTAAAACAATCACAAAGCCTATTTTTGTATTACAGAAAAGAGCTGTAAGAATTATCACTAGAAAACATTACCGTCATCCATCAAATACATTATTTTATCAACTAAAGTTATTGAAGTTCCATGATTTGGTAGACTATAATATTTTATCAGTTATGTATAGAGCTCAAAATAATGCATTGCCTTTAAATATCCAAATGCATTTTGTTAAAAGACAAAGTTGTTATAATCTTAAGGGGACAGAGATGTTTGTAAAACCACAATTCAGAACTAGTTTGAAGGGACGTTCTACCTCAATCCAGGGAATTAGATTATGGAATGGCTTGGAGAATGTAGTTAAAAATGCCAAGTCAATGTTTACATTTAAGAAAATGATCAAAACAAATGTGTTAAAAAAATATATGTGAAATAGCGTAATGTGTATTGTATTAGTTAGAAAATTAGAAAGAGTTAGTCATTTTGTACTGTTGGTTGAAGATTATTATTGTTTAATCTGATTGTTGGAAAAAAGTTGGTTGAAGATTATTATTGTTTACATGGTTGATTATTGTTGTTTAATCTGATTGTTGGAAGTAAGGGGCAGATATAATAAGATTTATTCTTCTTTCTGCTACCTTTCATTTTTTTATATTTTGTACAATATCATTTATGAGATTGTCTTGTATTGTTTCTTTTGTAAAAAAAAATGAACAAATTTAATAAACAAATTCCCAGTTTGTCATATTAGTTCATAAATCATAAAAAAACGAGGACTTTCAGTTTTTACACCTTGTTCAGGAAATACTTCCTAAATCAACACATGTCAGTGTTAAACTGACAGAGGACACAGCATGGTGACCCCAGAGTTGGTCATCTGTGGGTTTATTCAGTTCCAGCAGGTTGTCTCAGGTCAGATAATAATAATAATTTACATGTCATGTGTGATAGCTGACACACAGAAACAGTCATACATGTAATAATAATAATTTACACGTCATGTGTGATAGCTGACACACAGAAACAGTCATACATGTAATAATAATAATTTACACGTGGTGTGTGATAGCTGCCACACAGAAACAGTCATACATGTAATAATAATAATTTACACGTTATGTGTGATAGCTGACACACAGAAACAGTCATACATGTAATAATAATAATTTACACGTGATGTGTGATAGCTGCCACACAGAAACAGTCATACATGTAATAATAATAATTTACATGTCATGTGTGATAGCTGACACACAGAAACAGTCATACATGTAATAATAATAATTTACACATTATGTGTGATAGCTGACACACAGAAACAGTCATACATGTAATAATAATAATTTACACGTGATGTGTGATAGCTGACACACAGAAACAGTCATACATGTAATAATAATAATTTACATGTCATGTGTGATAGCTGACACACAGAAACAGTCATACATGTAATAATAATAATTTACACGTTATGTGTGATAGCTGACACACAGAAACAGTCATACATGTAATAATAATAATTTACATGTCATGTGTGATAGCTGACACACAGAAACAGTCATACATGTAATAATAATAATTTACACGTGATGTGTGATAGCTGACACACAGAAACAGTCATACATGTAATAATAATAATTTACACGTTATGTGTGATAGCTGACACACAGAAACAGTCATACATGTAATAATAATAATTTACATGTCATGTGTGATAGCTGACACACAGAAACAGTCATACATGTAATAATAATAATTTACACGTTATGTGTGATAGCTGCCACACAGAAACAGTCATACATGTAATAATAATAATTTACATGTGATGTGTGATAGCTGACACACAGAAACAGTCATACATGTAATAATAATAATTTACACGTTATGTGTGATAGCTGACACACAGAAACAGTCATACATGTAATAATAATAATTTACATGTCATGTGTGATAGCTGACACACAGAAACAGTCATACATGTAATAATAATAATTTACACGTGATGTGTGATAGCTGACACACATAAACAGTCATACATGTAATAATAATAATTTACATGTCATGTGAGATAGCTGACACACAGAAAAAGTCATACATCTAATAATAATAATTTACACGTTATATGTGATAGCTGACACACAGAAACAGTCATACATGTAATAATAATAATTTACATGTCATGTGTGATAGCTGACACACAGAAACAGTCATACATGTAATAATAATAATTTACACGTTATGTGTGATAGCTGACACACAGAAACAGTCATACATGTAATAATAATAATTTACATGTCATGTGTGATAGCTGACACACAGAAACAGTCATACATGTAATAATAATAATTTACATGAAATGTGTGATAGCTACCACACAGAAACAGTCATACATGTAATAATAATAATTTACACGTTATGTATGATAGCTGACACACAGAAACAGTCATACATGTAATAATAATAATTTACATGTCATGTGTGATAGCTGCCACACAGAAACAGTCATACATGTAATAATAATAATTTACACGTGATGTGTGATAGCTGACACACAGAAACAGTCATACATGTAATAATAATAATTTACATGTCATGTGTGATAGCTGACACACAGAAACAGTCATTCATGTAATAATAATAATTTACACGTTATGTGTGATAGCTGACACACAGAAACAGTCATACATGTAATAATAATAATTTACACGTGATGTGTGATAGCTGACACACAGAAACAGTCATACATGTAATAATAATAATTTACATGTCATGTGTGATAGCTGACACACAGAAACAGTCATACATGTAATAATAATAATTTACACGTTATGTGTGATAGCTGACACACAGAAACAGTCATACATGTAATAATAATAATTTACATGTCATGTGTGATAGCTGACACACATAAACAGTCATACATGTAATAATAATAATTTACATGTCATGTGTGATAACTGACACACAGAAACAGTCATACATGTAATAATAATAATTTACACGTTATGTGTGATAGCTGACACACAGAAACAGTCATACATGTAATAATAATAATTTACATGTCATGTGTGATAGCTGACACACAGAAACAGTCATACATGTAATAATAATAATTTACACGAAATGTGTGATAGCTACCACACAGAAACAGTCATACATGTAATAATAATAATTTACACGTTATGTAGGATAGCTGACACACAGAAACAGTCATACATGTAATAATAATAATTTACATGTCGTGTGTGATAGCTGCCACACAGAAACAGTCATACATGTAATAATAATAATTTAAACGTTATGTGTGATAGCTGCCACACAGAAACAGTCATACATGTAATAATAATAATTTAAACGTTATGTGTGATAGCTGCCACACAGAAACAGTCATACATGTAATAATAATTAATTTAAACGTTATGTGTGATAGCTGCCACACAGAAACAGTCATACATGTAATAATAATAATTTACACGTGATGTGTGATAGCTGACACACAGAAACAGTCATACATGTAATAATAATAATTTACAACGTTATGTGTGATAGCTGCCACACAGAAACAGTCATACATGTAATAATAATAATTTACATGTCATGTGTGATAGCTGACACACAGAAACAGTCATACATGTAATAATAATAATTTACACGAAATGTGTGATAGCTACCACACAGAAACAGTCATACATGTAATAATAATAATTTACACGTTATGTGTGATAGCTGACACACAGAAACAGTCATACATGTAATAATAATAATTTACACATTATGTGTGATAGCTGACACACAGAAACAGTCATACATGTAATAATAATAATTTACATGTCATGTGTGATAGCTGACACACAGAAACAGTCATACATGTAATAATAATAATTTACATGTTATGTGTGATAGCTGACACACAGAAACAGTCATACATGTAATAATAATAATTTACATGTCATGTGTGATAGCTGACACACAGAAACAGTCATACATGTAATAATAATAATTTACACGTTATGTGTGATAGCTGACACACAGAAACAGTCATACATGTAATAATAATAATTTACACGTTATGTGTGATAGCTGACACACAGAAACAGTCATACATGTAATAATAATAATTTACACGAAATGTGTGATAGCTACCACACAGAAACAGTCATACATGTAATAATAATAATTTACACGTTATGTAGGATAGCTGACACACAGAAACAGTCATACATGTAATAATAATAATTTACATGTCGTGTGTGATAGCTGCCACACAGAAACAGTCATACATGTAATAATAATAATTTAAACGTTATGTGTGATAGCTGCCACACAGAAACAGTCATACATGTAATAATAATAATTTAAACGTTATGTGTGATAGCTGCCACACAGAAACAGTCATACATGTAATAATATTAATTTAAACATTATGTGTGATAGCTGCCACACAGAAACACTCATACATGTAATAATAATAATTTACACGTGATGTGTGATAGCTGATACACAGAAACAGTCATACATGTCCATCCATCAATCCATCCATTTTCTTCCGCTTATCCGGGGTCGGGTCGCGGGGGTAGCAGCCTAAGTAGGGAGGCCCAGACTTCCCTCTCCCCAGCCACTTGGAGCAGCTCCTCTGGGGGAATCCCAAGGCGTTCCCAGGCCAGCCGAGAAACATAGTCCCTCCAGCGTGTCCTGGGTCTTCCTCTGGGTCTCCTCCCGGTGGGACATGCCCGGAACACCTCACCAGGGAGGCGTCCAGGAGGCATCCTAACCAGATGCCCGAGCCACCTCAACTGGCTCCTCTCGATGTGGAGAAGCAGCGGCTCTACTCCGAGTCCCTCCCGGATGACTGAGCTTCTCACCCTATCTCTAAGGGAGAGTCCAGCCACCCTGCGGAGAAAACTCATTTCAGCCGCTTGTATCCGAGATCTTGTTCTTTCGGTCATAACCCAAAGCTCATGACCATAGATGAGGGTGGGAACGTAGATCGATCGGTAAATTGAGAGCTTTGCCTTTTGACTCAGCTCTCTCTTCACCACGACAGACCGGTACAGCGCCCGCTTCACTGCGGACGCTGCACCTATCCGCCTATCGATCTCACGCTCCAGTTTTCCCTCATTCGTGAACAAGATCCCGAGATACTTAAACTCCTCCACTTGGGTAAGGACCTCCTCCCCGACCCGGAGAGGGCACGCTACCCTTTTCCGGCTCAAGACCATGGCCTCGGATTTGGAGGAACTGATCCTCATCCCGGCCGCATCACATTCAGCTGCAAACCGCTCCAGCGAAAGCTGTAGATCACGAGCTGATGAAGCCAATAGGACCACATCATCTGCAAAAAACAGAGAAGCGATTCTAAGGCCACCAAAACGGATCCTCTCAACACCTTGGCTGCGCCTAGAAATTCTGTCCATAAAAGTTATAAACAGAATCGGTGACAAAGGGCAACCTTGGCGGAGTCCAACTCTCACCGGAAACGAGCCTGACTTACTGCCGGCAATGCGGACCAAGCTCTGACACCGGTCGTACAGGGACCTAACAGCCCATATCAATGGGCCTGGTACCCCATACTCCCGGAGTACCCGCCACAGAACCCCCCGAGGGACGCGGTCGAATGCCTTTTCCAAGTCTACAAAGCACATGTAAACTGGTTGGGCAAACTCCCACGCACCCTCCAGGACCCTGTTGAGGGTGTAGAGCTGGTCTAGTGTTCCACGACCAGGACGAAAACCACACTGCTCCTCCTGAATCCGAGGTTCGACTATCCGACGGACCCTCCTCTCCAGAACCCCTGAATAGACCTTACCAGGGAGGCTTAAGAGTGTGATCCCTCTATAGTTGGAACACACCCTACGGTCCCCCTTTTTGAATAGGGGAACCACCACCCCAGTCTGCCAATCCAAGGGAACTGCCCCCGATGTCCACGCGATATTGCAGAGTCGCGTAAGCCAACACAACCCCACAACATCCAGAGCCCTAAGGAACTCAGGACGAATCTCATCCACCCCCGGAGCCTTGCCACCGCGGAGCTTTTTAACCACCTCGGCGACCTCAGCACCAGAGATTGGAGAGCCCGACCCAAAGTCCCCAGGCTCCGCTTCCTCAGTGGAAGACGTGCCAGTAGGATTGAGGAGGTCTTCGAAGTATTCCGCCCACCGACTCACAACATCCCGAGTTGAGGTCAACAGCACGCCATCCCCACCATAAATGGTGTTGGTCGCGTACCGCTTTCCCCCCCTGAGACGCCGGATGGTGGACCAGAATCGCCTCGAAGCCGTACGGAAGTCATTCTCCATGGCCTCTCCGAACTCCTCCCACGCCCGAGTTTTTGCCTCAGCAACCACCCGAGCCGCATGCCGCTTGGACTGCCGGTACCTATCTGCTGCTTCCGGGGTCCCACAGGCCAAAAAGGCCCAATAGGACTCCTTCTTCAGCTTGACAGCATCCCTCACCGCCGGTGTCCACCACCGGGTTCGAGGGTTGCCACCACGACAGGCACCAACAACCTTGCGGCCACAACTCCGATAAGCTGCCTCGACAATAGAGGCGCGAAACATGGCCCACTCGGGCTCAATGTCCCCCGCCTCCCTCGGAACGTGTTCAAAGCTCTCCCGGAGGTGGGAGTTAAAGCTCCGTCTTACGGGAGACTCTGCCAGACGTTCCCAGCAGACCCTCACAATACGTTTGGGTCTGCCAGGTCTGACCGGCATCCTCCCCCACCATCGGAGCCAACTCACCACCAGGTAGTGGTCAGTTGACAGCTCCGCCCCTCTCTTCACCCGAGTGTCCAGGACATGCGGCCGCAGATCAGATGAGACGACAACAAAGTCGATCATTGAACTACGACCTAGGGTGTCCTGGTGCCAAGAGCACATATGGACACCCTTATGCCTGAACATGGTGTTCGTTATGGACAATCCATGACGAGCACAGAAGTCCAACAACAGAACACCACTCGGGTTCAGATCAGGGGGGCCGTTCCTCCCAACCACACCCCTCCAGGTCTCACTGTCATTGCCCACGTGAGCGTTGAAGTCCCCCAGCAGAACAAGGGAGTCCCCAGGAGGCGCACCCTCCAATACCCCCTCCAAGGACTCCAAAAAGGGTGGGTAATCTGCGCTGCCGTTCGGCGCATAGGCACAAACAACAGTCAGAGCCCGTCCCCCCACACGTAGGCGAAGGGAGGCTACCCTCTCGTTCACCGGGGTGAACCCCAACGTACAGGCACCAAGATGGGGGGCAACAAGTATGCCCACTCCTGCTCGGCGCCTCTCACCAGGGGCAACTCCAGAGTGGAAGAGTGTCCAACCCCTCTCAAGGAAACTGGTTCCAGAGCCAGAGCCATGCGTTGAGGTGAGTCCGACTATTTCTAGCCGGAACCTCTCAACCTCACACACTAGCTCAGGCTCCTTCCCCACCAGAGAGGTGACATTCCATGTCCCAATGGCCAGCTTCAGTCATACATGTAATAATAATAATTTAAACGTTATGTGTGATAGCTGCCACACAGAAACAGTCATACATGTAATAATAATAATTTACAGGTGATGTGTGATAGCTGATACACAGAAACAGTCATACATGTAATAATAATAATTTACATGTGATGTGTGATAGCTGATACACAGAAACAGTCATACATGTAATAATAATAATTTACACGTGATGTGTGATAGCTGATACACAGAAACAGTCATACATGTAATAATAATAATTTACACATGATGTGTGATAGCTGATACACAGAAACAGTCATACATGTAATAATAATAATTTACATGTGATGTGTGATAGCTGATACACAGAAACAGTCATACATGTAATAATAATAATTTACATGTGATGTGTGATAGCTGATACACAGAAACAGTCATACATGTAATAATAATAATTTACACGTGATGTGTGATAGCTGATACACAGAAACAGTCATACATGTAATAATAATAATTTACACGTGATGTGTGATAGCTGATACACAGAAACAGTCATACATGTAATAATAATAATTTACACATGATGTGTGATAGCTGATACACAGAAACAGTCATACATGTAATAATAATAATTTACATGTGATGTGTGATAGCTGACACACAGAAACAGTCATACATGTAATAATAATAATTTACACATGATGTGTGATAGCTGATACACAGAAACAGTCATACATGTAATAATAATAATTTACACGTGATGTGTGATAGCTGATACACAGAAACAGTCATACATGTAATAATAATAATTTACACGTGATGTGTGATAGCTGACACACAGAAACAGTCATACATGTAATAATAATAATTTACACATGATGTGTGATAGCTGACACACAGAAACAGTCATACATGTAATAATAATAATTTACACATGATGTGTGATAGCTGACACACAGAAACAGTCATACATGTAATAATAATAATTTACACATGATGTGTGATAGCTGACACACAGAAACAGTCATACATGTAATAATAATAATTTACACATGATGTGTGATAGCTGACACACAGAAACAGTCATACATGTAATAATAATAATTTACACGTGATGTGTGATAGCTGACACACAGAAACAGTCATACATGTAATAATAATAATTTACACGTGATGTGTGATAGCTGATACACAGAAACAGTCATACATGTAATAATAATAATTTACATGTGATGTGTGATAGCTGATACACAGAAACAGTCATCAACATGTAATAATAATAATTTACATGTGATGTGTGATAGCTGATACACAGAAACAGTCATACATGTAATAATAATAATTTACATGTGATGTGTGATAGCTGATACACAGAAACAGTCATACATGTAATAATAATAATTTACATGTGATGTGTGATAGCTGATACACAGAAACAGTCATACATGTAATAATAATAATTTACATGTGATGTGTGATAGCTGATACACAGAAACAGTCATACATGTAATAATAATAATTTACATGTGATGTGTGATAGCTGATACACAGAAACAGTCATACATGTAATAATAATAATTTACATGTGATGTGTGATAGCTGATACACAGAAACAGTCATACATGTAGATCCTCATCCGATGAGTGGCCAGTCCAGTGTTTCTCTAGTTCAGTGGGATGGACACAGAGACGTCACATGATTTACCTGCATGATGCTCACATCTGATTGGAGAAGGACGTGGGCGCCGCTTGCTGGCTGTAGCCTTGACCAGTTTCTGCCTCCTGGAGACAGAACCAACAGAACCATTTCATCACCATCATCAGGGTTCAGAACCGGCACCAGATCAATTGAGGAGTTAACTTTTGGTTCATGCTGGACTGTAACACTCTTATTATTTGAAGGTTTCAGTTGTAGAGGTCGAGCTCAAGAATGAATGTTGAGTTTTTATCCTATAAAAAGTCTCTGTACGTCAAGACGTCCGTCATTTTTCAGTCAAACTTTTAAAACATTTATAGACAAATTAGCTTCGTTACTGCTTTCAGTGTATAATGAACCCATTGAACATGGCTCATCCCCCCCCCACACACACACACACAATGTCAGAGGCACTCATGACTGTCCTCCTAAAGAAATATAGACCCTACATCTTGTACCTCATATAGACCTATTTCACTTCTTAATGTGGACTTTTAAGTTTTAGCTAAAGTTTTAGCAACTCGCCTTGAAAAGATTCTTCACTCTATTATTTTGGAAGGACAGAACGGTTTTATTAAAGGCCACCAGTCGTTTTTAATGTCCGTATGCTCTTGAATGTGATTTCAACCCAACACTCTACCGCTAGTCCAGAAGTAGTTTTCTCACTTGATGCTGAGAAAGCTTTTGACCGCGTGGAGTGCAATTATCTCTTTGCTCTTACAAACATTTGTTTTCAAGGACCGATTTATTTCATGTATTTGACTGTTGTACAATTCACCCCAGACCAGTATCCATACTAATAAAGTTTCCTCTGGCTACTTTACATTACTTTCTGGCTTGGCTCACGAAGGAGGCAGACGCATTCCCTTCCCTCTCCCGTCCTTCCCCCCCCCTGCTGCTGGCAGCTCCACAGCAAAGCACCTCGAACGCAAATTAAGATGGATTGGAGGTTTGGGCATTCGATTCTACAAAGAAGATTTCCACAGAAGAAGGCACAAGGAGAGCCTTTTCAACCTCACAGAGTGACGGAGGATACGCCATGGATTCCGCCATGGATTCCGTGGATTTCTGGGTGTGCTCTGTGGAGGTGAAGAATCTTGGATTATATTGGATTATGATGGCAGCGCTTTGCTTTTTGGCATTTGTGGAGCACTGGTCTATCGCAAAAGAGGGAGACTTCAGCAGGACTTAATGCCTGGAGCACCCGACGTCTGGTCTGCGCTGTGACCTCGAGAAATCAGCTGTGTGCGAGCTTATTCGGGGGGTGAACAGATCAACCTTGGTTTTAGGACTCTGTTCGCTGTGGTCAACATCAGAATTCAGCTGTTTGAGAGCTTATCCAGAGGGTGAGCTGGTCACCCTTGGACTTAGGACTCGGGTCGCTGTGGTCAACATCTGAGGTCAGAGTTGGATCAGTGGAAAAAAAAAGTCCCGAATTGGATCATATGAACAGAATCGCCCTTACAGACTGAAGGCTGCTGAAATTACAATGTGTGCCTGATGTGAAAATATTTGTATCTGGCTCCCTTGGAAACAGCCTTGGAAAAGGCTGGATATCTAATTTCTCCTGAGACGTGGCTACTGTGGAAAAAAGCTGTTCTTGTCTTGTCTGCTACCCCCCCTCCCCCGGAGAACTTTTCTATGAGCGTTATCGGAGGCATCTGGAATGTATCATGGACAGATCCTCCCTGCTTCAGTCTCAACATGCAACATGTAACTGTCCTTATGTGCTTATGATATGGTTTTTACTGGGTCATGCGGCGTCTTGCAGACAAAATGTGATTCATTTTTTAAATATCAACGCTGTAACCCCCATGGTTTCTTTCCCTGTTTTCCCACCTTTGACCTTCATCCTGAGACGGATGAGAGAGGCCGCGCTGAAGAACATGTCATGTGTTTTGATAAGGCAGCAGCTTTACACACTCAAACCCTCTCTTGGATGACTGTGCATACATAATCACGCTGTATCGATGAAAATTGGTGCAATGTTAATAAAATCTCTTGTATCTTGTATCTTGTATTATCACGTGGTACAAGACAGGGCTGCCCTTTGTCTCCCCTACTTTTTGCTATTGTTATTGAACCCTTGTCAATAGCTTTATGAACCCTTCCATGTTTTCATGATATTTCTCGATCAGGTCTTGATTTGAAACTGTCTTCATATGCAGATAACCTTATATGTTTCTGATCCGTTGCATAGTATACCACCAATCATCTCCTTGTCGAAGAAGTTTGGTTCCTTTCCAGGATATAAAATAAGTCTTCTTAAAAGTGCATGTTTCCCCATAAATTCCTTAAGTTGTCAACTTAAATTCTGATATTCCCTTTAGACTCAGCCCCTTAGGATTTAAATACTTAATGTGACCCGTATTTACACCTTAGGGCCACCGTACTACCTTCTATTTTACTCCTTTGATTGCTCAGATTAAATTAGATCTTCAGAGATGGAATTATTTGCCTCTGCCTCTAATTGGTTGGATTAACATTAGAATATTTTGCCTCGACTACTTTTTCTGTTTTAGTGCATTCCTGCATTTTTGCCTGAAGCTTTTTTTTTTAAAAGTTGGATCAGACTATTATGTCATTCTTGCTGGAGGGGAAGCATCCCAGGGTGAGGAGAACACTGCTGTAGAGACTGACATTTGATGGTGGTCTTGCTTTGCCCAATTTTTATTTTATTATTGGTCTGCTCACATTCACAAATTGACGTACTGGCTTCAATCACAAGAATTGTCATGGTGTAAACTAGAACACTTGTCGTGCATTTCCTCTTCTTTAGAAGCTTTGTTGTTCTCTCCTCTTCCATTAAAACCCTCTGGTTTCTGTAGTGCAGTCCAGTCTAAAGATGTGGTCACAGTACAAGAGTCATTTTAAGTTTGTGTCTGCATAAGTAACTATGCCTATCATACAGAATCATCTATTTCCTCCTGATATTACTGATGGTGCTTGTGTACAGTGGAAACACCATGGCATTAACACTCTTAAAGATCTATATAAGGACGGCACTTTCTCCAGTTTTTCTGACCTATGTTCAGAAACAAATCTCCCAGTGAATCATTTATTTCTTTATTTTCAAGTGCGGCATTGCACTTAGGCTCTTTTTCCCTCCTACCCTTCTCTTCCAAGTACAGTATCAAGAACGACGGTCGCTTAAACCCAACAAGAAG
>JBBPBX010003787.1:67483-80430 GCA_038048925.1 Garcialebias charrua | reverse complement strand
CCCAGAGGAAGACCCAGGACACGCTGGAGGGACTATGTTTCTCTGCTGGCCTGGGAACGCCTTGGGATTCCCCCAGAGGAGCTGCTCCAAGTGGCTGGAGAGAGGGAAGTCTGGGCCTCCCTACTTAGGCTGCTACCCCCGCGACCCGACCCCGGATAAGCGGAAGAAAATGGATGGATGGATGGATGGATGGATGTGTAACTTACTGTAGAGCACAGAACTTGAAAATATTTTCAACAGGCAAAGCATTCTGATCCCTCCCCCTCCGAGCCATATATGGCTCTGCCCCCTTGCTCTGCTGAAATTAAAATTCAATCTCTGTTTTCATTTGCTGGTTAACGGCGGTTCACTCTGTGTTTTTATAAATGCTGATAGAGAAGCAAGGGGACTATAGTTTTTTTCAGAGATTACTTTGTCTAACACCAGTCTGTCAGTAGATGGTGACAGAGTGAAGAAATATGTTAGAAAAGTTACAGACTGCACTACAAAGTTACATAGTGCAGCTTAATATGTCATGAAGTGTTCTAACAGTTTAACTCCATTTGTATACTTTTAGGTCATTCTGCAAAGTTTGGAAGCTATACAATGATGAACATGAGAACCAACACCGTCATCGATATTCAATTAGTTCAGGTGAGTACAAATTAATGTCTCTGTAGGGAGATTTAAAATGCATGGACTAGCATGTGGTAATGCTTTTTAACATACTGGTGTTCTTTCAGAGCAATGAAGTTGGTGGCAGCACTAATATGGAGAAGGAGGGTCTGAAGAGAAGCCTTGCACTATTGGAAGAGCACAAATTGACTATTGACTGCATAGTCACTGACAGACATCCACAGATTCAGAAATTTCTCAGGGAAAGCCAAATCAATCAGTTTTACGATGTCTGGCACATGGAGAAAGGTACCATTGTTTTGATAACAATACATATACATTGTGTAAACTGTTTAATAATAAAAAAAAAAAAAACTGAAAATAAAAATTGTAGATGAAGAGATCTAGATAAAATTGTATTTTCTTATATAGGAATTTCGAAGAAGCTAGACAAGATAAGTAAGAAAAAAAAATTCGAGGAACTGAAGAAGTGGTTACCAGCCATTAAAAATCACATATACTGGACTGCAGCAACATCCCAAACCGGACCAGAGAGGGTGGCGAAATGGACATCAATTCTAAACCATGTTCGGGATGTCCATGTACACGAGGACCCTGAGTTCCCCACCTGTCTTCATCCAGTTCGAAAAAGCAAAGACAAGAAAAAATGGCTCAAAGCAGGTATCTTTATCAAAAAAACTGAAAATGTAAAATTTTGAATTAAATTTTATCACAGTACTGCTATTGTTTTTTTCAGCAACTCCTACATTTTACCAGCTGGAGAAACTGGTCAGTACAAAAAGGGTCCTAAAGGATGTTGCCAAACTCAGCCCACACCACCAGACATCTGCATTGGAATCTTTTCACAGCGTGATCTTGAGATTTGCTCCTAAAAATGTGGTCTACCATTTCCTTGGAATGCTTTGCAGGTAAATATTTTTATTTTTTAATATTTTACTCTGAATATATTTTGTCACATTTTTGTTAATTTTGTTCTTATACAGACTCTACCTGGCAGCGCTTCATTTCAATGAAAATGCAGGACGAGAGCAGGCAACAACATCCTCAGGTGATCCGCGTTATCGGAGACATTTCCCCAAGTCCAAGAAGGGCGAGTGCAGAGTAAAGCCCATAAAAACAGAAGCAACGTTTGGTAAGGGTATAAAAATATTTTTATTTTAGAACTTGGACACTTTTTATGAAAAATATATATTTTTTTAAATGACACAAAGTATGTACAACATGAGTGAACTGACTGTTTTCTTTATACACAGGTTATGTTGATGACTTGCTGTTTCTGATTATGGGACCAGTCTTTGAAAACCCAGAACCATATCGTGTGGAGATGCTCAAAATACAAGTCCCTCCAGAACTGTCTGCTGAGTATGAACATCCAGAAAAGGAAGAGGTGATCAGTAAGTTCGTGTCACGTTTCAGTCGATCGGAGGCAGGCGGAAGCCAACATACTCTCCTTGGCGGTCTGGAAACTCAAGGCGAATCCGCAGGACCACACACGAGGGAATGACAACTCTGATCCTGAATCCCAAATACTGTATCCCCAACACCAGCTGACAAAGCTTCTGTATGCCATAAACCTATAACGACTGAAAGAAAAAAATTATTTTGTGTAATAAAAAGTGTATTTTGGAAAAATGTGGTGTTTTATTTGTTGCATTTTAGAATACTATTATGCTAGACAATAATTGTTCTATGCCCATAAAAATTGAGAAAGATTGAAATCTTTGTTGTGTAGAAAAAAGTAAAAAATGTTGCCCTAGAGGCACTATTGAAACTTGAAAATACTGTAATGTAATTACTTCAACGGGATTTGCCTCATTAAATACAACATCAATGTTTTTATAAGAAATGCAATGTCATAAAACTTACTTTTCTATTCCTGTTACATTTAAGCCCCCATAATCTGCTCTCCATACGTTGAAGGCATTTTGTAGAGAATAGACATTCAGGCACACAGGGTCTAAACCAGGATGAAGAGTGATGCACGGAGGTGGTTCATCCAACTGCTGCAGTCGCCGTGTAACCTGTATTGAATATCATAATTTCAGTATGTTAGAACTATTGTGTTGTTATTGTACTTAATGGTCATTAAATTATATAAATTTTGTATCAACATTACCTGGTTAATCTCCTGACAGCATACATTTTCAACTTCAGTTGGCATGGTCCCACATTTACCACAAAAACACCTAGATATAATAAAGGTGATGTAAGTATTGTAAGTTTATTTGATGAGAAAAATAAGTTTCTTTGATAAATAATTTTTTAAAGAAATATAATAAATTTGATAGAAAAAAATGGCATTTTCAATAACAAATATGACTTTTTGCTATCCAGTATAATGTTAAATGTGATATTTAAAATAACTTATGTCATAACAAATACAAAAACACATTAGATAACAAGTATACATTTATTTTTTAACATAAATGATAAATTTAAAAGGAAAATTAAATTATTTTAGAGATAATCAAAAGTAATATTACAAAAACAATTAAATGTAACAACACATAAAGTACCTCATTGTCAATTTATAAGCAACTGTATTGTTAGATGGCCAATATAACGTTGCAAATAAAATAATAGTGTCACACAAATAGCATTACAGTAATTTCGTTTTGCAATGTTGATAACATGAGTTTTTAGTCTAAACATGAATTACCATTCAGACAACGCTTGCTGCATCCTTAATGGTTGTGCAGGTTGATCATCGTCTTCAGCCTCTGGGTCTGACTCAGGGTCAAATATATACGGCTGTACGACAAAGCTGCTAGCGGTAGCCATTTCTAGAGTTAAATGCTAACGTGACCCTTTGGAGGGCGGAGTTTATGTAAATAGATTTTAGAAGGGCGTGCACTTCCGAGCTCATTATCATAAACAGCCTGTTTTGAACGGAAGTGAAATTTGGCAGAATTAGAAAGGGGATATTTAATTATCTAAGCATTATTTTGTGTATAAAATTGATTGAAAAGGGTCTGGATAGCCCAAAGAGTAAAAAAAAAGAAGTGAATTTTGCATGTGTGGTCCCCTTTAAAATTTTTATGTTATTTCTGTGTGCTATCTTGACAATATTAATTCATTTTAATACACAAAATAATTCTTAGATAATCAATTATACCCTTTTTAATTCTGCCATTTTTAACTTTCGTTTTGAACGACCGGTTTCTTGAAGTCCACGCCCTTCAACGATCTGTTTACGCCCTCTGCACAGCCAGTATCTGTAATGTGTTGTTGTTTTAAAATTAGCTCCTTTTTTATTACTCATTTGACTTACTGTTAGTGCTAGCTTAAGATAACTTACCGAAACCCGTCTGAGCGCGCCACCATGAGCTGCTCCTTTTAGCATGAGACCACCCGAATCCGAAGCTAATGTTAGCTTGTTCCTCTTCCGGTTTTCGCCAGCTCCGCTCGTTGCACGCGGAGATTTTGGGAGTTATCGCTGTTCCAGTCAAGACAACAAAGTTCACCAAGTGTCTCCCGTAAATTAATCTGTAAGGAGAAGGTCCTCGCTGCTGCGAGCCTGCTGCGAGGCTGAAATGAGGCTGTACAGTTGAAGCTCCGCTCCATCGCGCCGGAAGAGGGTCCCGTCGCAACCGGTCCCTAAGCCGGGGGTCCGCTCGTTTAATTTTTGCCGGCTGCGCGTTGGCAGCGATCGCAAATACACTAAAAATTGAACTAAAACATAAAAATAACAATTATACTTTATTTATAAAGCCATTTAAAAAAAACACAGCTGCAACAAAGTGCTGTACACATGAAATTAAGAACATATAAACAAAAGATGAGATGAAATCATGAAAAACAACAGTCATGTGTTTAATACAGAAGTGGGTTGAGCCTAACCAGGGGTTGCTAGGTGAGGGGCTGGACTCAGGTTTGAGGTGATTGGCTACGGCCTGTGACGTCAATAACTGCAGGAAGTGTGAATCCTGGTGTATTTATCAAAAATAAATAAATCTACTTAGAGTAAATAAACCACTGGGTGCATTTTTTTGGCACAAGGACTGTTTTTTTATGAAGTTAATACCCAAAGTTGAGTAAAAAAAACATTAAAAAGTGATTTTTGCATTTTTGGGACCACACCTGAGGATAAACTGCTATTCACAATAGTGAGAATAGAAGGACCCAGTGTAGGAAAAACCTCCTTTAGTAGTCGAGGGGGGACCACATCAAAGGGGGAACCAGACATGCTTCATGCTGCACATTACCTGCTCCAGTGAAGACAGAGAGATAGGCTCAAAGTGGTCAAACACAGCTACACACTGAGATGGGATGGACGGGTCATGAGCTGGTGGAGAAATGAGTGCCCGGGTGTTTGCACCTGGTTTGGAGCTACGCATTGGTTTGGAGCTACTAATTCATTATAATTTTTTTCCCTCACTCGCTCTTGTGCAAGGTGGAAGCTTTGTCCTCCTCCTCCTGCTTTCCTGTCCTCTTGCTTTTTTGCTCTCTTTCTGTGTATAGGAGCTCCTATTTTACACATCATCTGAAACATAAAACTACTGTCATGAATCTGGTCAGCTGGACTTTCAACGCAATCGATAAAATATTTTCAACAAAGCGACAGGGTGACAGGGTCCTCGAGAACCCTCATGCCCCACTGAGGTGCACACAACAGGATACGTCATGGATTTGAAGGGAGTTTGGGAGCTGATGTGCCTTTCCATATTGTCTTAGGAAGATGCTGAAGATGTTTATATAATTAGAACCATGATAGATGGGTTTCTGCTTTTTGGCATCGGCAGATTCCTATGTTATCAACTATTAAAGAAGACAGTGGCAGCAGTATCAGCCATGGCAAAACTGCAGAGTCTGTGTAAAGATTTGGTTCATGCTTCAAGTACCGGTACTCAAAAGCAGCAGATTTATGGGCTAAACCATAAGATGGAAACGATTTGTGAGAATCGCAGGCCACCTGCGGCTTCTGGGACTCGCCAACATGTTGGGAATGACCTTGAAGGGGGCTCATAAGCACGGACCAATGGAATGCCCACAAATATGGCCATTTTGGGATCAAAAGTACAAGCAGGATTCAAGGCTTACGAGAAAAAACAGTCTCCCTGAAAAAAATAGACAATTGTGGCTTATCTGACTCTGACTCCCCCGGTTGGCCCTTATCCAATTTCTCTTGGAATATGTGTAAACTAAGGAAAAGCTATGTCTAGGTGTGAAGAGATCTTTTTTATTTATTTATACCACTGTTTTATCCTCATGGCCTTTTCCCCTTTTCTGTCTTAAAAGTATTCTGAAAAAGGATATGGGGCCGTGCTCTAAGGAGCAGCAGCTACGTGCACTCCATCTTTCGGACAACTGTACGAACATAATCTCACTGTATTTCGGTACAATGATAATTAAGCTTATTCTGATTCTGATTCTAATAATCATCTTTTACAACTTCATTCATAAACACACTTTGAAGAATCATTCATACTTTTTTTATTTTAGCTCTTTTAATGTTATCAGGTGCTCCTGTTAAAAGGAAATTCTCATTCGAAGCAGTGTTTGCACTACAATCAGAGATCCAAAAGGTCGGTCTGCAGAGAGTTCACAAACATCAACTCTTCTTTAAAACAGTGTTTATAAAATAGACAGGTCATATTAAAACATGTATTTTTTATGCTGTTTATAAAACACCAGACAAGAGAAGAAAGGACATCAGATCACTGACTGCCATGATGCCAATGGTGCCGTACTCCGTGACGCACTGGACCACTCAGATCGCAACAAGATTCATCAAATTCCCTCAAAAGAAACATTTTGTGGAAGAGACGTTTAATGTGAGGTAAAGAAGTTGCTCTGAGTTAGTTTTCTGAATTTTGCAACAGTCTTAACTAGTTTTAAAGGTCCACTGACATGAATTTTTTTACTATTCATAAAATTGCTCAAAATATATATTTTTTATCATTTAAATATGTTTGTTTTTGCAAACAAAATGATAAATCACTTTAATTTTGCTTTAAAAGTGATTTTGAACTTCAAACCGTGTTTAATCATGGGAAATCCGATTACACTCGAACGCACCATATGTGATGTCACACTGGGCAGAGGGCTGTGGTGGACAATTTAAAACTGGACGAATTTAGCAATCTATGTGAAGATTTGAGCTAAATGTCTTCATTTTGGGAAGCAGAAAATAGTTTGGGTGCTGGAACAAGAAACAACAGGATCTAATTTAGTATAGAAGAGGATAATTTAGTATAGAAGAGGGAGCTGAGCTGTAAGACAAAGTTCTGATGCTGTATCAGACTTCCTTCATGTCGAGATGCTCATACCTGCGCACTGTGACAAGCCCAGAGCTCTGCCCGGTGTGACATCACAGATGGTGCGTTCGTGTGTAATCGGATTTCCCATGATTAAACACGGCTTGAAGTTCAAAATCACTTTTAAAGCAAAATTAAAGTGATTTATCATTTTGTTTGCAAAAACGAACATATTTAAATGATAAAATATATATATATTGAGCAATTTTATGAATAGTAAAAAATCATGTCAGCGGACCTTTAAAGAAACAGCTCTAGAATCTTCCCTGGTCTAGCACTAGAACATCTTTAGGGAAAAATCCTAATATTGACATCCACTCAGAGTAAAATGCAGGTGTTCAAGACCAAATTTGGGGTTGAACAAACATCCATGCTAAAATTGGACTAAATGTTTTCTAATAATAAAGATTTGACAGATGGATTGGTGCAGCGTCTGCAGTAATGCGAACTCTGTGCCAGTCCATTGTAGTGAAGAGGGAGCTGAGCTGTAAGACAAAGCTCTCTGTTTAACATTCGGTCTACGTCCCTACCTTCGTCTATGGTCATGAACTCTGAGTAGTGACCGAAAGAATGAGAACGTGGATACAGGCGGTTGAAATAAGTTTCCTCCACAGGGTAGCTGGACTCTCCCTTATAGAGATAGAATGAGAAGTTCAGTTTTCCAGGGGAGTAGAACCACTGCTCCTCCACATCGCAAGGAGCCAGTTGAGGTGGTTAGGCCATCAGATTAGGATGCCCTAGTTTTACATGAATCATGATCTATTTACAAAAACAAACAAAACCAATTCACAGGGATTATAATTCAGGTCTCCCACTTCAAACAGACTGCAAACTGTATACAGTATAATTAGGTACCCAGGCAGATAGTCACTTCCTCATTTCATGCTGTACTTCAGAAGCAGCTGTTAACGGGAACAGGAAAACTAAATCTGAATGGGAACCAGGTGACATCCACTTAGAAGAACCGAAACACTGTTTATGAGCCGTGAAACTCTCCAACAAAGACGAGGCGTTTACAAACGATCTGGATTTTTTTTGAACGACTCTTTATAAAGACCAATGGGAACCGAGTCGCAGACAGTTGAGAGCTGTGCCCTTTGTCTTGTGTTTCACACAGATGCAGGCACAGACATCGTGCATTATTTTACCATATCACCAGGCAATGCGGAGAAGCGCAACAGTTGTTGTTATTGGCAAACGTGCTCAGGAATGGAAGGGGATGTGTTTGTGCATTTGAGAAGCATGCGTGGTCCCAACAGTAGCCTATGGCCATATGTTATAATGCACACTAATGCCCCTTTTCCACCGGTCGGCTCGGGTCGGATGTTACGTCATATGTGCGTCGCAGAGACCCCCTTTCATCCTTTTCCACCGGATATTCCGTGCTAAGCCGCGCGAGATTTCTTGAGATTTTCGGGCTGGTTTCAGAGGGGTACTGAAGCGAGCTCACCCGCACCGGAAGTAGGAAGGAGGAGACTCGAGCTGTTTTTACGGAAGCGAGGGACGCGATCACTGCAGGACTTTTACATGATAAACACGGTAAAAACAATTATTATTTTTTAAATTTATAGCAAAGATGGGTCTTCAGCTGAACGTGTCCTTAATAAAATCACGTACTGCTCAAAACTGCAGGATTTTAAAAAAATAGGTTCGCCACGAGCAACACGCGGCGCGCGGGCGGCTTTATGTCTTTAAATGTAGCTCAATGAACAGATATAAAATATATTTCATAGCTGACTTTAATAGTACGAGGGCTCCTGAGCTTAACCACGCTTTAATATTGTCACGTATGGTCAAATGTGCTGCATTTAAAGTAGTTTCGCTTTGACTTTTTCCAAAACCTGTGTTTGCACAACGAAAATAAATTATAAAAATTCGAATTTTATTTCAAATAACTCCAACAGGATACATTTCGTATATGAACATGTTGTGATCACACTAGATTTTTTTGAAAAATATCAGCTTTGTGGTTTTTGATAGAATTGATAATATGTGATACAAAGTAGAAAATAATGGACGTAGGTTGACACATTTATGTCTATAAAACATTGAATTTTATTTCAAATAACTCCAACAGGATACATTTCGTATATGAACATGTTGTGATCACACTAGATTTTTTTGAAAAATATCAGCTTTGTGGTTTTTGATAGAATTGATAATATGTGATACAAAGTAGAAAATAATGGACGTAGGTTGACACATTTATGTCTATAAAACATTGAATTTTATTTCAAATAACTCCAACAGGATACATTTCGTATATGAACATGTTGTGATCACACTAGATTTTTTTGAAAAATATCAGCTATGTGGTTTTTGATAGAATTGATAATATGTGATACAAAGTCTTTATTGTGTTCTTCTTCTAGTGGTGGCTAGTACTGTAGTAAATAGCTTGAGGAACACTACTGCCACCATGTGGTAAGACGAGTAGGATTCTGGACCCCGCCCACAGAAGGGGTACAAAAAAGCTGTGGAAACAGAACATAGATGTGACCCGACCCGAACTGAGCCGACCTGAGCCGATCCAACCCGAGCCGAGCCGAGCGGTGGAAAAGAGGCATTAGCGGGACATACAACCGTGCTATGTCACGAGTTGTACCTCGTGATTAACCTTTTAAAGATTGGTCCCTTGAACCGATGTTTGAAATGAAGCTCAAGATCCAGCTCTATTGAGGGAGTCATGAAAATCTACACGATTTCAACAGGGCCTTTTTTGGACGACTGAAGACAGGTCCGATTTTTATCAACTTGCGAGTTATGCACACATACAGCACCAGTAAAAGTCACACAGACTTTTCCACACTTGTTTGTAAGGTGCCAAGACTTTTGCTTCTGCCTTCCCTCTTAATAACAAACTTGACTCAGTCAACACATCACGTAAACTATAACGAATCAAACTGAGTCTGTAGGATTTTTTTTATACGGCGTAAAACAAATTGCCAAATCTTCCATGTGAACTTGCTCGCTGGTGACCCCTGAAGAAAGGAGCAGCCAAAAGAAACTCACTTTATGTAAGAAATGGTTTTGCTCAAACCCGTTACCGTCCCTGTGAGGCTCTGCAGTCAAATCTAAGTCAGTTAGGGGTTAAACATGACAGATTTTCTCCCGTTCAAGTCAGCATATTTTGCATATCAACGTTTATTTGCTTTGACAGAAAATTTGACCCAGTTGCCCAAAAAGATTGCAGACCACTGTATTTCATTTTCTGCAAAAAAAAAAGACAAAAAAAACACAAATGAGACGACAAAAACAGCACACAGTTTTCATATGCCATTCTGAATCTTTTTATATCTAGTGCACTACTCTGACAGACACATCTGTGCATCCACCCATACATCACGCACACACTCTCACATCTGTAACTACTTTGTCTCCAAGCCGTTCACTTCTCTCCACCTCTTCAGTCCTAACCTGTCTCATGATCTTTTCCCCCCGGCAAATACTTCTCAGTGCCGCCTTATCTCTCATTTTGTTCAGGTCTCATGCCCGCGTTTCTCCGCAGACTCTCCAGGGTCAGTAGGGGGAAAAGAGAACTGGTGTGTGTGGTGAACAGATGGGTCCAGCTGCTGGGTGAAGCAGTGCCTGGTGGAGGGGCTGACTGTGAAAGAGGGCGGGGCTTGAGTTTGTGGTTGGCTGGAGGGGGAACGGCGTCAACTGTGCCAGGGCGGCAGCAGCGGCGACGGACAGGTGGCGTTGTAAGAGACAGGAGGCCAGAGGTTTGCTCAGGTCCTGGTTCTTCTGTAGAGTAAGTCGTATCTGATGAAACACAAGTGACAAACAAAGTAAGTAAATTAAAGCAGAAGTCGTCTTATTTATTGTGAAACAAGTATGTTAATGGTCGTGTAACATTGCGATATTTTAATCTTGAGTCAGTATTGCAGACTTTCTGGTTCAGTGGCTGTGGGGTGTGGAGCTTCCTGGTAGCGGCTCCTGAGAATAAACTCATAAACACAACGATGAGGAATGAGAAAGCAGAAGGATACTCACTGCCTGGAGACTCTGGAGACGCTCGATGGGAGGGTAGGGGCTGAATTTGGGCTTGGCCGGTTTACCTGCTGCTCTATCCTTGTGCCTCCTGCTGCTGATGTGCTGGAGGAGAAGATAAACACACACAGATACAGAAAATCAAATCCAGACAAACGCAGGCAGCAGCATAACAATCATACGGGAATAAAAACAGGAAGAAAAAGAGTAAAAAAAAACTATAAAGTTTAAATTAACAGGGTTTATCAAAGTGCTTATTTTGAAATTCACTCAAATAAAAATGCTCAGAATGTGTTTGCTCTGACTTTTTTTTTGTTCAAAATATTCATGCGAGGCTGGTTTGGAAATGTGTTTGAGTTGATTGACCGGCACAAACAGATGGCTGACGGTCAGCAAAGCATACAATCATCAGCAAGCGGCTAAATATTCATGAGCACCTGGACAAACTTTTAAACAGTTCGGTGTAAAGACTCTCAGTATGCATTCGTGTCACGAACAGAGAGAGGGCAACATCACGTTCGAGTGCTCACTGAAACGGAAACTGCTTGGAGCTCATTATGCATGGGATTTTAACTCACCTGCATCGACAGGTGTTGGACATTCACACTGCGCTTTGATAAAATATGTGCACATCCCTACATTTCCTGTCTGTGATGCACGATGGAGGAAGTGATGATAGCTACAATGACTTGCTGAACTGTAATGGCAAATTTGTGTGACAGCTGATCTTTTACATGAACAAGAAGTTTAATGAGCCGTTGTCCAACTCTGACCCCTGCATTGTTAAAATCATGCATTGAAGAATGCACCCCACCCACCGCCTTGCATACCACTTTCAACTAGGATCATTTTATCCTAAAAGTGACAAGGTTGTCATCATTCTAGTCAAATTTTGAAAACATTATTTGTGATAGCATGTGACAATCCAACATTTTGCACCTCTTATTAGCACTCAGATAATGAATTAGCAAAGAATCTCAGTTACCACAACAAATTTTAGCTTTAATTCTTTAACCGGACTGAAATATTGCCATTTTTTTGGAAGGTTGATAAACTGTGGTAGCCATCTTGAATTGTGCAGATTAATCAGTACATCCAATGATTACTTTGAGTTTCGTTCAAATCTGTCCTCATTTGGATTTTGTACCTGGATGATTGAGCATGAACTTTGATGTCTTGAACCACTTTGGCTGTGGCTGTCTGCCTGGGAGTAGTTGATGGGGGACATGACAGCCACCAGAAACCATTTTATCACCAACAAACTGGTTGGTCCACTAAAACAGTTTACTTGGGACTCCTCAGACTGATGAAGCTATCCGGATAGAGGGCGAAGAATCTTTCCACAAAAAAGAAACCGTCCAGATGACCTGACTGTCCTCTGATTCATTATTTTATTTTATTTTTTTTACTAACGGACAGAAAAAAATCCATCCATCCAATATATTTAGCCACTACATCATTTTCGGGTCACGGGGGTCACTGGTGCCCAAAATCCAGAAGTTACTGTGTGAAAGGCGGGGCCCTGGACAAGTCTCCAGTCCATCACGGGGACAAATAGAGTCAAACGGGACAAACAACCATTCACTCTCTCACTCACACCAAGGAACAATTTAAGTTACCAATCAGCCTAACATGCATGTTTTTGGTCTGTGGGAGGAAACCGGAATACGCAGAGAAAACCCACACATGCACAGCAAACTCCACCCAGAATGGCCCTGGGCCGGGATTTGAACTGGCAACCTGCTCACTGAGAAGCAACAGCTGTACCAACTGATCCACCATGCAGCCCGACTGAAAAACAAGCAAAATAAATTTGTATTGCCTGCCTTACAGTTCAGGTTCATGTTCAGGCTGCTGCTTAGTGTACCACATTTTTTTTACATTAGTAGTGTTAAGCTTATAGCTTAGATCCTTGTATACTGTTTCTTTTTATACTTTATACTCTTTTTTGCTATTTTTTTTAGTGTAACTGAGACCTTGGGTACACAATTTTGTTCCAACTCCTGTACCACATGTGTTACGAATGACAATAAAGAAACTTGAACCTTGAAACTTTCATTGGGCGATATAAAGAGTTACAATTTT
>JBBPBX010003787.1:43297-67126 GCA_038048925.1 Garcialebias charrua | reverse complement strand
TATATATATATATATATATATATATATATATATATATATATATATATATATATATATATATATATATATATACAGGTAGTCCCCGACTTACGAGCGCTCTGACCTACGAGCATCCGGACTTACGAGCTGGCAAATTTTTGGAAAAAACGCAAAAAATACTGAGTTTTTCTGTGTTTTTTCACCACAGTCCGTTAGCTAAACTTGTGGACACACGTTTCCGATCATTTTTATGCACTCATAAGCGGTTTTTCGATGAAAAACGAGTGTTTGTAGTCGCGCTAGCAAAACCGTTCCAACTTACGAGCGAAATTCCGGACTTACGAGACACGTGGCGGCCGTTCCAAATTACGAGATTTCCATGTTACGAGCGCCTCGTTGTAACGGAACTCGCTCGTAAGTCGGGGACTACCTGTATATATATATATATATATATATACTTATAAATATATATATACATATATACATATATATATATATATATATATATATATATATATATATATATATATATATATATATATCACACACTTTATGGTATTGTAGGCCATTGCATTAGGTAATACATTCAGCAATTACTTTTACTTTAATACTTTAAGTATTTTTAAAAGCAAGTACTTATTTACTTTTACTTAAGTAAAAATATTAATATGGTACTTCTACTTTTACTAGAGTATATTTTTGTCTGTTTATTTGCACTTTTACTTAAGTACAGTGTTTGAGTATTTTCTCCACCACTGGATTTACCTGACTATATAAATATGCCCCAAGGCCTCCTCCCCGCCAACAGATTGGAATGGCCTCATATACATACCAATGGCTTTAAAAATGCTAATTCAATTTGTCAGTTTGACAATCCCATGGGTTGCATAGGTAGAATTGTCATTTTGACAAAAACTGGTAGAGCTAGTGTTAATAAATATAGCGTTCCTACATTACAGTTTTTCACCTATCGCCGTGATGTGTGGAACATAACCCCCGCAATAATCGAGGGGCTATTATATTTTATTTTTCTCAAATTTGTATTATTTTTTATTATTTAAATGCTATTTTAAAATGTTCTACTGTAGGCAGTGATTTATCAGCAAAACAAATGCTTCAGCTGATCTTGAATCTGATTATGGGGGGTCCCTGAAGCTATGTTTACATGTGCAAAATTCTTTGATCGGATTGAAATGTATTTGGATAAAATAATCCAAATGTATTGTTAGGCCTGTCACAACAACAAATTTTGCTAGGCGATTAATTGTTAATTGATTAATTTATTGCGATAAACAATAATATTGTTTGAAATTTGACAATAATTAATAATTGTCAAATTTAAGAAGCAATGCTGGTTAATTTTTGACCACTGGATGGCAGTATAAGACGGTTTGAACCAAAGGATGGATAGTGAGGGAGCGAGCAGCATGTCTCTGAGAAAGTTGGGAGGGAGGCCCCTTGATATGACATGGACTGTCTCTCCTGCCCGTTTTTTGGTTCTCAAAATGGCGGACGCTCAGTGTGGTTTGAGCTCTTTAGCATAGCGTTTTTCACACAAAGCTTTTAATAAAACATCAGTTAACAAGTTCTCAGCTTCTTTTTGCAGATAATTATTTTTTTTTTTTTAGATGAAGGCACAGGTATCATCCGTGAATTTTGGAGCTTTGGCAAGACTGAGTTTTTTTTCTCAGAAGTCGGCCTGTTAGCTTAGCTTCTCAGCTTAGCTGCTTTTAACAATTCAAAAACGCAATCAGATTTTAAAGAGAAAGAGCGGGGTCAGTGAAGAACACCGGAGTTGAGCATTTTGTCATCCAGTGTCTTCAATGGAAAGAGAGATACACGAAGAAATGATAAAGATGATAAATTAAAATCAAGTTAATAATTTTCATTTATCATGCGATTAATTTATTTATTGTTTATCACGACAGGCCTATGTATCGTTTACATGGGCACAATCTGTTCACAACGAGCGTTTACATGCAGCAGGCTTTTATTCTGAATAGAAGTACTGACATGCGCAGAGTGGTAAACTTTCCTTAAAAAAAAAGTTTTACTTCTGTGATGAACGTAAACAAACCTGAGCGCCCAAAATGGACCCGCACCAGGTTTTAATGACGGTGGAGACGTGACTGCACTCCGTGATTGAGCTACAAGTAATACAGATCATTTTGAGTCCTTTCAAAAGTTTCTAGTAGAAATTTTGTATCGCTCACCAACCAGTTTTGCTTCCCTGACATATTAGCATCTAGCTAGGTGGAAATAAGTGAGGCAGACATAGGTTGCACATGCACAGTTAGGTCAGTTTTCCACGATCAGAATAAAATGATCACATTTAGTGTTTACATGCACACCATTCAGATTATGAATGGTCATAAACCACCCATCTCATTCTGATTACAAATTCATTAGGATCGAGCTAAATCAACAAAAAATAATTTGAATGGGGCGTTTAGATGACACATTTTTATTCTGAATGGCCATTTAATCAGAGTACTTCTGTCCATGTCCTTAAAGATTTTAAATCAGTTTGTCTTTAATGTTCTACCAATGAAAGTGCTGTAATAAAAACCCTTGAGTTTTCCTATGAGACAAAGAACAGCTCCATTTTGTCATTTTTAATATATGGGCACATGAACTCAGCTCTTGTGGGTGCTAAGTGAGCAATCCGTTTGCAATCACAATCTTAATGTCTGGTGATATTTATCATTTTAGACAGCGACTGCCTGTCACTTTCATCATTATCTTCCACTCAAAGTCCATTTTTCACATCTAAAGGTTTTTAGCAACACGAGAACGCACAATGTGCTCTCACATTTTTGCAGAAACTCATCTTCTTCTGAACGCATCATATTTTTTTCTTGGATGGCAACATATAATTTGTCTTCGTTTGCCTTTTCTCACCTGTACTGCTCCAGCAGCTGTGCAGCCTGATGCTCCTGAGGATGTCTCCTCATGTGGCTCTTTAAACTGTTCATGTTGGTAGTGGCAAAATCACAGCCACAGCACCTAACAGATGAAAAACAGAAAGGCAATGAAAGCATGGCAACTGTGTGAACAAGCTGCATTCTGAGGTCAAAGCTTTGCCTCTTGTAGCCTGAAGGGAGATCAAAAATATTCACAACTAAAACATAAAAGAAATTGTCACAAAAAAATCACAGGTCTGCCGTGCTGCACTCTGAACATTCTGGCTGGCTTTTTGTTGTTGCTTGGAGGCAAAAACTGTTCAAGGTTTGCAGACTGAGGGTACACTCGTGGCCTAGTGCACATCATTAAAATAAAATAAATTAAATACTGAACTCCTTTCTACTCCTAAAGCACACTGTTTCAACTGAACACAACTATTTATATGCAGTTTAATCAAACAAAAGAAGATTTACCGGTATGCTATTAGAAAATAATTGCAGCACATTTTATATGTTCAACCATTTTCCTTGTTTGCTGTAGCTTCAGTTTGTACTGGGTTGTATATAAATGTATGTGTGTGGAATAGGTGTTCAAGATCAAAGTTCTTTATTGTCATTCGCATCACACGTGGTACATGAAGTAGAACGAAATTGTGTACTCAAGTTCCCAGTTACACTCCAAAATAGAAAAATTCAATTAAATTCAATTCAGTTCAGTTTATTTATTCAGCATCAAATCACAACAGACTTTGTCTCAGGGCACTGTACAAAACATCCACATCCATGGAAAAGCCAATTAGTAACTAGTAATTAGTAAAAATATAAGTATAAAAAGAAACAGTATACAAGAATCTAAGATATACAGTAGTCCCTCGTAGGGGTGCAGGAAAAAAATTGATTTAAAAAAAATCGATTTTCTTAGTCCTAGCGATTCAGAATCGATTCTAAAAGCCCCAATATCGATTTTCAAAAAAAAACAATAAAAAAAAACATTTTTTTTAACATTAAAACCCAAAAGATAAAGAAAATAAAACCATATCTCATAGTATATGAAAGAATACATAAAATGAAAGGTGGCAGAAAGAAGAGGAAATCTGACATGAACCAGTGACCTCCAGGACCAGATAAGGATAAAGCAGGTAAAGATCAAAGTCAAAGTCAAAGTCAAAGTCAACTTTATTGTCAGATCTGCAATATGTACTGTACAGGACATACACAGGACCGAAATTGCGTTTCTCTCAGTCCCTCGGTGCAACAGTAAACATCTAAACATTGAAACACTGAAACATATAATAATAGACATAAGCATAAAATAGTAAAACTAACACTGTCCTGAGTTTTTGCATAGTGGTATAAGAGTATGAAAATTTACACCAACTCTAAAACTAAAACTAAAACATTAAACATTTAATGAACATAATACTGTCCTGAGTTTTTGCATACTAGTATAAAAAAAAGAGTATAAAAAGTATAACTAAAATAAACTAAAGGTTTCTAGCATTGACATTTGCAAAGTGGCAAAGCAGCGTATGAGTTAATGTGCACAGTATATGTATGAGGTAGTAGTTGATGTTGTTATAGAGGCAAAAAGTGGCATATGCAGTAAGGCACATTGGGCATCCCTAAATAAGACCGTTCAGAGCACACTGTATATGTATCAGCAGTGGTGTAGATATTAGAGTAGTGTAAATGTAAACAGTAGTAATTAAATGTAAGCAGTAGTAATAAAAGTAAACAGTATTAATAAATGTAAACAGAGAATGTAAACAGTATTATGACTATAGGCAGTGATGTAATACAAACATTAGTGCAAGTATGAGAAGTAGTGCAAACTGTATGAGCACATGACCGAGAGTTTAGTGAATAACCCGTTTGATGACACAGAGTCCAGTGTTAAAATCTTTGTGTTGTGTGGTAATGTGTGAGAAAGTTTTAGTGTTAAGGCAGTTCAAATGGGAGGGGGGGCAGAGCAGGCAGAGTGTTTAGCATCCTGACTGCCTGATGAACAGAGCTGTCTCTCAGTCTGCTGGTTCGAGCCTGGAGACTCCTCAGTCTCCTCCCTGATGGCAGCAGTCTGAAGCAGCTGTGTAGTGGGTGTGTGGGATCACCTGCCATGCAGTGGGCTTTCCGAGTGAGGCGTTTGCTGTGTAAGTCCTGCAGTGAGGGCAAGGAGGTGCCCACGATCTTCTCAGCTGCTCTCACAATGCGCTGGAGGCTCTTGCGGCAGGATGCAGTACATGCACCAAACCACACAGTGATGCAGCTGGTCAGGACACTTTCTATGGCACCTCTGTAGAAGGTGCTCATGATGGGGGTTGAAGCTCCAGCCCTTTTCAGCTTGCGGAGAAAGTAGAGACGCTGGTGAGCCTTCTTTGCCAGTGCTGCAGTGTTCCTGCTCCAGGACAGGTCCTTTGAGACGTGCACTCCCAGGAACTTGGTGCTGTCTACTCTCTCCACTGCGGTGCTGTTGATGGTCAGAGGGGCATGTTGGGCATCCCTCTTCCTGAAGTCCACAACAATCTCCTTTGTCTTCTCCACGTTGAGAGTGAGATTGTTGTGTCCGCACCACAAGGCCAGGCGGCTCACCTCGTTCCTGTAGTCCGTCTCATCGTTGTTGCTGATGAGACCCACCACTGTTGTGTCGTCCGCAAACTTGATGAAGTGGTTGGAGCTGTACGATGGTGTGCAGTCGTGTGTTAGCAGGGTGAATAGAAGGGGGCTCAGCACACATCCTTGTGGGGCCCCTGTGTTCAATGTGATGGTGCTAGATGTGTTACTCCCGACCCGCACTGTCTGTGGTCTCCCGGTCAGGAAGTCTAGCAGCCAGTTACACATTGAGGTGTTCAGCCCCAGACTGTCCAGTTTAAGGATGAGCTGTTGGGGGATGATGGTGTTGAATGCCGAGCTGAAGTCGATGAACAGCATTCTAACATAGGAGTCCTTCGTGTCCAGATGTGTGAGAGCTGTGTGAAGGGCAGAGGAGATGGCATCGTCGGTTGAGCGATTAGGTCGGTATGCAAATTGGAAGGGATCCAGGGAGGCAGGGAGGACAGATGTGATGCTTTTCATGACTAGCCGTTCAAAGCACTTCATCAGGATGGGGGTGAGTGCTACTGGGCGATAGTCATTGAGGCATGCGGGCGTTGCCTTCTTTGGGACAGGGATGATGGTGGTGGCTTTGAAACAGGTGGGGACGATGGCCTGGCTCAGTGAGATGTTAAAGATGTCCGTGAAGACCGCTGCGAGTTCCCCTGCACAGTCCTTCAGCACACGACCAGGTATGTTGTCAGGACCAGAGGCCTTCCGGGCGTTAATCTTGATGAATGATCGCCTTACGCTGTCTGAGGACAGCGTCAGCACCTGGCCATCAGGAGAGGGGGGGAGTTTATGTGCTGGTGTGCTGTTACTTGTCTCGAACCGAGCAAAGAACTCATTCAGTTCATTCAGCGCAGAGGCTGAGCTGTCACAGGTCTGGGGGGATGGTTTGTAGTTTGTGATGGTCTGTATTCCCTGCCACAGACTACGTGATGGATAGATGGCTTTTGTTGAAAAGATTTACCAAACAAATCTTTTAAACAAAATCCATCCATACACATTTGAAACATGTGTAACCCTCAATTAGTCAAGTCTTTTATTTTGGCGGGCCCACTTCCTGTGTTGCCCCAAACTCTGCCAACTTATTTAAAGTCCCGCCTCCTCCAGTGCACAGTTGAACTACATCACCTGTTTCACTGTGATTGTGGCTTGCTGTTTGGAGTCTTCATGGCAAAGTCATACAAATCTTTGCATCCACTGATTTGATTTATTGAATTGTTGGCGTTTGTTACCTGGATCGTCACCAGGATTGCAACAGCTGATTATGGTTTAGTATGCTCCACTCTCTTCCAGAAGGTCGTTTTTTTTCTCCATTGTTTTCTCTTCCTTGATGGATCAGATCCTCTTTGGATCTAAGGATGGCGAGCTAGGAAAAGGACCAGAACTTTATGAACTTGGAATTTGATTCATTCAGAGGACATTTGTGTCTCACTGTGCATTTGTAATTGTCTGTTGTTTTTTGCTTTTAAATCACTAATATATACACCTAAACTAAAACCATTGTCTCCTGTCCTCATTCACACCTCAGGCTCCTTAAAAGAACCATCTTCTGATGCTGCTCTTGTAGCCGCAGTTAGCTGCATAACCCATAAATGTTACACATGGATGAATGCAATATGATTTTGCAGTCTATTTTATTTTGAGTTAAATGTTTATGCAATACAGTAGGCTGAAATCTTTGTTTACATTTGTATTTTGAATTATTTGTGATGGACTGGAGACATGTCCAGGGTGTCCCCTGCCTCTCGCACAGTGACTGCTGGATATAGGCACCAGTGACCTCCGGGACCCGATTAAAGCTGCTGCATTCTATTCATATACCCATCTGCTCACAATTCAGGCTGCTGTATTTATACTGTATTATTTGACATTATTAATGTTTGCTACAAGCATACATTATTGTTTTAAATAAATGTTTTATTTGTTTACATTATTGTTTAATCTTTTCATGATTTCAATTGAAAATCGTTTCAGAATCGAAAATCGATTCTGAATCGAAAATCGATCCTGGAATGAAAATCGTTTTAGAATCGAAATCGATTTTTAATCGAATCGGTGCATCAAAAATCGGAATCGAATCGATTCTCCAGACACTGAAAGATTCGCACCCCTAGTCCCTCGCTACTTTGCGGTTTGTTTATCAAAATAAGATTGGCCGTGACACACAATTGGCTGAGTGATGGTGGATGAGCCGCACGATTGGCATGGGATTTTTATTTAAAATTAATTATTTTAAATTATTTAGCACCTGCTGCACATTTGTGCCGCCCACACTGCAAGATAAACTTCCTGCTGCAGCAGATCTCTGTGCAGAGTGGAGAAGCGGGCGTAGCCAAGAGCACTTGCGGGCGGCTGAGAGCAGAAGAGGCAGGGAGCGGAAATCATGACATTCTGTGCTCTTTTAGAACATTTAGAAACATTGGGCCTCATGCAAGAACCGTTCGTACGCACAGATTTGTTCTTAAACTGTGCGTACGAGTGATAGGAGCATTTGTGGCATTCAACAATGTTTTCGTATCCTAAGATTTTTTTCAGATACGAACAAAATTTACGAGTGGTCCAGACCTGTCGTATATTTTACGAGCAGCCAGTCTGCTGTTATCCAGACGGATTTTCTTCACTAATAACTTTATATTTCGTTATTCAGAAAATATTTTGAGTCTAAAGAAATCACGCACCATAATTATATTTGACAATAGGTTATTCTGTTTGAATTAGAATTATAATTTTAAATGTAATAATGACTAACGGATTAAAATATTTAAATTAAAATCAATTTGTTATCAATGCCGTTTTCTAACACTACAATATTAATATGAAGATCTCAAACTAAAACCAACTTAAATTATGAATTAATTTAAGTTTAATTTGTCTCGGTAACGCAGACTTTATCTTGACCTCCTCCTGTTGCAGTCACAGAGCTCTGATAGCTCAGTGAGATGAGCGTTGGCTCGTCGATCCGAACCTTATGGGTTCAAGTCCCACATGGGACCAACGTTTTTTTTTCTTTTAATTAATTCCAGATGTAAAAAACACAAGAAAACTATTTACAATACAACAAGAAATAAAGCATAGAGTTTTTTTAATCTGGAATGAATAAATAATCTAAAGAAAGAAGGAAAAGAAATAGTCATACCTTGTATGAACGGACACTTCCTGCTCTCTGAGGCAGGAAACATAGCCTTATATGGTGTTTTGAGGGGTGGGAATTATGTAAATGACCTCTCCGCGTGCACGCGCAGGTGGATAGAACAGGTGGAATTCATCATACGTACGCAGCTCATTTTTTTCCTGAGGATAGAAGAGTTTGTTGAATCTGACGTGGCATGTTCGTACGAACACTTCGTACGAACAAAAGTAAGAGAAATTTAGGATAAAAATACGAACATGTTCTTGCATGAGGCCCATTGTTTAGAATATTGCAAGAGTGTGGGACGGGTTTAAAACACCTTAATTTATACAAATCTATAATCTTGTATGTATGTATGTATGTATGTATGTATGTATGTATGTATATATATTCTAAAATAAATTACTACTTAATACATGTAGTACTTTTTCTACTTTGCCATTTTTCCACTTATTGCGGGGCTTCAGGGTATGGATCCCCCGTGATAAACGAGAGACCACTGTATATTAAGATATACACTAAATGTCTTAATGTCAGTCTTCCAGTAACTGTCATGTGAACATGAGAATGTTGAGAATGAACTTTCTTGTCATGTGAACAATTAGTAATTTAAGAAATAGCATCATCTATTACAATAAACCAATTTATCTGCTTTTAGGCTGTGGGGCGATAGTTGAAACATATCTGTGCATAAAAGAAGTTCTGACATTTAGAGACAAATGAGAAGGCAATGATGACAAGAGGGCAGCCCAGCTTTGTTAAAACTCACATTTTGAATGCTCCGTCCTTACAAATGTGCTCAAAGCAGAAGTAGATAATGGCATGCAAGTGTTTGAATTCCTTTTGTTTTCCAACTATGACAACATTATTTTTATTATTAGACTATTGTATTTGCTTGTACTCGTAGTTTCCATGAACACTGGGTATATTTAGGGGTAATTATGTCTTGCCTTGTAGCAGCAGCAAGGCAAACGGTGCACGACTCCAAGAAGTGCTGACTGCCAGAAGCAATCCAAAACCATATCTCCTCTAAACTGTTTACTGCTGTTTATCAAAGTTGATCTGTGCAAAGAGACGGTACTTCAAACACACACAGCTATTCTTGATTGTTTGTATACTTGTTCTTAGAAAAAAAAGGAAATTAAAAAAGAAATAATTCTTTTAAAAACACCATCTTAAACTGCATCAATGCTTACTGATATGTTTCAACAAAGTTTTCCAAAAACACGTGGCTGCACAGTCAGATTTCCATGACAAGCTCACTGCAGCTGTGTAAGACGATGAAAGGAGCTAAAATTGACCATTTAGCTGCACGTTTGAGCCTAATGAAAGCTAGTAATAGCATGGTTGAGGTTTAAGTGCATTTCTGCTACAGCTCTGATAACTTAAAAAAAAAATATATATATATTTAACTTCACCTGAGGGCACATCTGCGCTGCTGTTTATCAGAAGAGAAGAATCAGCATCACACAAACTCTACATTAGACACACCACCACATTATTCTTTACTGCACCCATGGTGCAGCTGCAAACAGCATTATACAAACACATACAAAATAAAAAGGTTCAGCTGCAACTCAATCCCTTAGTACAGTTCAGTCTTGAACTTTGGTTAACGGGCTGTAATAAAATTTAAAAAAAGCTCTACACTGATGCAACTTATTTTTGTAGTTAAAACCATGGAGAAGAAAGCTTATTTAAAATTAATCTGTGAGTCTTCTGAACATCTGATCACGTGTTAAAATAGCCCTCTGCTGCAGTACATGTCTGTTTGTGAACAAGACAGCAGCAAATCCGACGTCTACAGTGTTGAAATTGTTGCAAAAGGTGATATTTATTTGTGCATGAGGCTGACACGTTGAATGGCTGCAGAAAAAAAGTAATACTGTATACTGAAGCAGGGGGTTATATTCACATAAGACCAATAAATGTGTGTAATTCAGCTGTTTTTCTAGCCTGGTTAAAACCAGACCCTTGTCCTTCACTTCGCTTTGTACTAGGGTCTGGGACTTGTCCCATAGACAACGATTTCTCCGGTCGATTTTTGACCGGACCAATCAGAGAACAGAAGGCGGAGTTTTGAACGACGTCGACTGACGTCGTCAGTTAAAATGGCTGCCGCCACGAAGGAATTTTCATGAAAACAAGGTAAAAAACTATTATTTCTTTGCTGAGAAAAAATATATTTCTTAGCTGACGTTATATCAGAAGTGTTCCTGAGCTTAACAGTTCCTAAATCAATTCACGAAATGGTCAAATCTGCTGGATTTAAATTGTTTCGGTTTGACATTTTCCAAACAGCCTCGGGTGCGCTACGAAAATAAATGATAAAAAATCGAATTTTATCTCAAATGTTTCATCTAGGCCAACAGTCAGTAAATTAGAGCCATATAATTACACACTGGTAGCAGAAAAAATATCCACCGAGTGGTTTCTGAGCTATTTATCTGATAGCCTGGACCTCGCCAGGCTAAACTAACAAAACTCCGCCTTCTGTTCTCTGATTGGTCCGGTCAAAAATCGACCGGAGAAATCGTTTTCTATGGGAGAAATCCCAGACCCTAGTCCAAAGCGAAGTGAAGGACAAGGGTCTGGTTTTAACCAGGCTACTGTTTTTCATGCTGAGCTAAGCTAACGGGCAGCAACATACAGAACACATCTGAAGCTGAACAACCAATTCAGCTGACTGTAAAAGCCACTCATGATCATCTGAATAAGATGAAAACACAACAGATGAAGCAGAAATTTTAATCTACAGGTGCTAAAATGAAACAAAATGTTTACTGCATAGCAACTACTAACAAATGAATGGAAAACTGAACACTGGAACCACCATAATATAATTGGAGTATCCTTAGAGATTAAACAGTCAGATTTGAAGAAAATGATTATAAATCAATACCAAGAACTTGGAACAGTAGCCGTGTTTCCATCAAGGTTTCTAGGTGCGCATTTTGAAGTATCGCAGCAGAAAAGCTTAATGGAAACGGCAAAATCCGTATTTACTTTCTCAAGTTCGCCAAAAAGTTTATACGCTCGCTTGAGGTGGTTTTTGGGATGTTCGAAACCGAGCAGATGCGCACAACGACAGATGGAAACACATTTGCCGACTCGTGCTGCCGAAGCGAACATTCACGTCACGTGACTGATCAGCTGTTTCCGCTCCGGACAACATGTAACATCGCTAAAACTAGTTGGCATGACAGAATAAATACAACTCGCCCGATAGCAACACGTACCTGAAATATTCTCTCCATTTTGACGAGATGTGTGGCCGGGTTCTGTTTTCAACCGCTACTTCCTGTTTACTGTAGACATGCGCAGTGCTGACGTCTGACGTAATGACGCTGACGTCTGACGTAATGACGCTGTGCGTGGCTTGGTAGATGCGCTACAAGCCAGCAGATGGAAACACTTCTGCTTCGCATTAATTTGTATTTACATATTTGCGAGATTTCAAAAATTAGCTCAAAAATCGAAATGAAAATGGATGGAAACACAGCTAGTGTGTCAGACGTTGCATCAATTTATTTCCGTGTGAAAGTTAAAATGATGGTCATTATCTCTCCGGTTTTGTCTTACCATCTACCAGGGCATCGCACACTAAAAAAAACTGTAGTTGATTAAATCAGAACAGCAATGCACAGAAAGCTATTTAATTCAGACATGTTTGTGTGATTCAATGGTTGAGACAAATGAATTTTAGTAAGCTTCTTTATCTGTAACAAAACGATAATGGGCAGTACGACAATTTGCCAAATACACCGATGTTAGCAGCAGATGAAAAACTCTTCCATATGAGCTGCAGAGCAGTTGAGTGTCCTTGTTTTTTTCTCCATCCAGATATTATCACATCAGCCTGTTGGGGCTTCGGACTCCACTATTCTTATTTAATTACTAAAGCTAATCAAACAGATGCAGAACTATGTCATCAGGAGACAGTGAACAGGAACACCCAGCAGACAAGACGCATCATCGCCTGGAGAGGTGGTGAGTTGCTTTTAATTTTGGTAAAGCTTAATGTAGACACTTTTTTCCCTCACGTGATTGTAATTTTGTGTGTGTGTGTGTGTGTGTGTGTGTGTGTGACTATAGAGATGCACCAATCAGATATTAGTATCGGTATATATACCAATATCGGAAGAATTCTTTATCAGATTTCGTTGACAATGTGACCGATCCACAAGGACAGGAGCTGATTGCTGTTTATTTTAAAAGCCAACCAAGCCAGTGAAGCTGTTGTTTTTTTCCCCCTCTTATTTTAGCTTCTTTATTATTTATTTTACATTATATTTAGAATTTCTGAACCATTTGAAAGGTTTGTTTTAACTTTATTTTTTCCATGTTTAACCAAAGTTGTTAACCTATTGCTTTCATCAGTTTCAGTATCTTTATTATTATTTATTTTACCTTGAATGTTACTGCACTGACTGAAAAAATTGTGTTGTTTTCACATGTTTGACAAAGCTTGTGAAGCTATTGCTATGTTGAAGTGTGTCGTAGTGGTGCAGTTTTCAATGAATTTGTAATTCAGTACATTTATGTCTCAGTTAAAAAAAAAAAAACGAATATTTTAAGTTAATTCAGCAGTTTTCCTGCATCGGATCAATATCGGATCGATATCGATCGATACTAAACCTTGGATGTCGGTATGGGTATCGGAAGTGAAAAAAAAGTGGATCGGTGCATCCCTAGACTGGTGAAGTTCACTTCCTGTAGCCTTCCTTTATTTGATAAAGCCTTCAATCATTCAAATGTTTTACTTTTACAAACTGTGTAGTTTGTTTGCACCTCAGTTGAATTCCCTCTTTAACAATTTTTATTAATAAAAAAGAAAGTCTCCTTGAGCTGAAAATTCCTATTTGTATGAGTTTGTATCAAATAATATTAAATTAGATAATCAGGCTGAAGAGTTTTTGCACAGAATAATGCCCATCAAGCCTTTAATTGTATTTTGTTGTCAGTAAGACAGAAATATAAACTTTATTTTCATATGTGATAAAAGACAAAGTTGAAATTTGGCATTTAAATAACTGGAAACAACAAAGCGGTTTGCGAACAAAACAAAGTACTCCAGAAATTAGTTTGCCAATCATCCTCTCAGCAGTTTAATTAATCTTATAATATATAAAATTACATGTGTACAAACCACATTTTAGACAGTTTTAGTATTTTTATTCTTCCTGGCTTCATTTTAAATATATGTATCTACACCAGCCAACTGATGTTGATCTTTTTGAACATCTGAACATCTGATTTGTTTGAGCTTGAGTGTCTCACAAACACCACTAAATGTTCTTCTAGTTAACAGAGTTCTGACACACAGAGTCTATTGAGTGACCTTACTCTCACTGTAAACTTTCAGAGATGATATGAGATTTTACAGGCATTTACTGCCATCTAAAGGACATTTGTAACATCACAGCACATTACACATACTGGAATTTCAGAGAAATTCATATACTGTACAGTACTGTATAAATAGAAATGTAAAAATAAAATTATGTAACTGATAAGATATTTACTCTTGATTAGCTATGCCACTCAACCTTTAATTTGTAGCAGAAAAAAAATAGCAAATCTCTAATGTGTCAAAATGAAGCTTTAAAAAAAGGGGTTAACACAAAACAGAATAAGCAGCAACACATTATTTTAAGTATCTACCAATTTTGTATCGTTTGCATTTTTGACTGTTGTACAAAAATACTTTTAATTCAAATAATTCTATCTGAAAACTCCAAAATACAAAATTTCTAGGGTTCACAATTCAGTCATGTCACAAAATTATTTTTTCCAAAACGAGCCATTGAAAGAGTCATCTACAACATGTAAGGTATTATTTTTCATAATCTTTCCACAGAACTTCAATGCAAAATGTTTAAAATATACATTTAAAATAAAAATATTACCTTAAATGTTTGAAATTTAAATAATGTATTTTCTAATCTGATCAGCTGTATAATTTTAATTATATTTGGTCATTAAACTAATTAAAAAGGTTCTAAATGACAACCTTTTGAGTTTCAGTTTATAAATTGGACACAATCAATATTTTAAGAAAAACAAATTAGATTTAAATGAGCTCTGATAGGCATCCAAAGTATCTTGAAAATGAATACATCAAGATAGATCAGGCCAAGTTGCCCTTGCTGAATTTTAATCCATCATTATGCAAAATGAATACAGTACCAAATGAAACAAGTGAGAATATATCAAACTCGTTGAAAGGGCAAAAGTTAAACATGGTGGTAGAAGTGGAGTCCAGTTATAAACTGATGACTGTGCCAAGACTTGACCTTTCACCTTTAAATAAATAACAAGTATAGTGTTAAACTAATCCAAATGTGCTTAAAAAGAAATGCTTAGACAAATTTATCTTGCTTTATAATCTAGGAATAAGTATTCAGACTCAGAAACGTAGCGTAGGCGCACACTGCGAACATGAACGTGGCAGACAAGTCACCACTGAAAAGCTACTTTGATCTGAGAAAAATTGTAAAGTTTTAGAGATGTGAAAACAGACGAAAGAAATGGCTGAAAAACTGAAAAAGAAAAAAAAAAGTTTACTGCTTTACCATCTGTGTTTTTTCTGCACGTTTCAAACTGGTCAAAGGTAAAATGTAAAAAATAAAAATCGTATCCAAACATCAAGATCAGTGGTCTGCAACCTTTACAATCAAAAGAGCCATTTTACACATTTTTTCACTAAATTAAAAGTGTTTAGAGCCGCAACAACATGCTACAACTGTGGTCATCAACTGGCGGACCATGGGCCACTTCAGGTTTGTTGGAAGGGGCTTTTGTGGGGTGAAATTATAAATATAAAATAACTAATAATTTATATTTTTACAATTTAAGATAAATGAAAGACCAGATTCTTTTAGAATATTTTTTTTAATTAATAAAAACTATGAACAATGCAGATCTAGGTAATTTTTTTAATTGTGAGAAAAATATTATAGTATAGAAATAAAGCATAAAGTTAAAGTAGGTACCTGTATGTTTTACTCCTTGTACTGTTCCAGTATTCACATATTTGCAAAAGAAATGACAAGAAAACTGCTAAAACTACCGGTAGTCCTTTTTTATTGTTTGTAGAACAACCAATAAAATTCAGTTTTGTTAGTTTTGGTCAAAGCTTGAAAGAGCCGCTGCAGAGGGACCAAAGAGCCACATGTGGCTCAAGAGCTGCAGGTTGCAGACCCCTGATCAAGATGTTACAGAGTAGAAAAAATGGTGCACGGCCCTGGAGGCAGGCATGAGGGGGTAACTCACCGGCGAACGCCTGGTGGTCAAGCCAGGAGGCCTCCTTCATGTGGGCCAACCATCTGTGAGGAGGATCAGTGAGGGCGGGTGTGAAGTGAGCTGGGAGGCAGGCAAAGGAGGGTCCCTGGCTTGCTAACTCCTGGCTGAACCGAGTCTGGCACCCACCCTTTGGGCGAGTGTGGGGACACCCATACGGGCCTGGCAGAGCACCTCTGTGTTAAAAGCTTTGTGCTGCAGGAGGGAAGGTTCTGACGGTTGTTTATGCACATGCACCAAACCGCAGTTCACATTACCAGCCTGCTTGGAGTCTCTGGACAGTACCCTGAACAGGTGCATATGTGCACTCTGCTGTTTTCCTGTGTGACTTCAACGCCCATATGGTAAATGAGAGTTTTCTAAAGAGGAGTGATTGAGTGGAATGACCTTCATGATCTGAACACAAGTGGTATTCTGTTACTGGGCTCCTGTACTAGGCATGTGCTGTCCATAACAAACACCATGTTTGAGCATGGGGTGGTCCATAATAGGGCTTTAATAGACTACTTGAGTGAGCTACACATCGATTCCTAGGACATCTATAGCGTTTTAAATTTCACGTCGAGCATTCATAGTGACGTCATTACAAACGGGTGTTACACCATATTCTGTGACCACCATATATTGTGACCGTAGGGGAGCAGTGTTGCATGCACTGTTGCAGGTCACAGAATAATGTATGGTGTAACACCGGGTCCAATGACCGAACCAGAACCAGCTTCCACTGACCTTGTTTCACAAACAAAAAGCAAAAATATTAATCTCTAAACCTATACAGTATATATATACAGGTATTCCCCGATTTACGAGCGAGATCCGTCACAAGGTGGCGCTCGTAAACCGGAAATCTCGTAATTTGGAACGGCCGCCATTTCTCTCGTAAACCCGGAAGTCCGCTCGTAAATTTCGCCAGCGCACCTAAAAACACTCTATTTTCATCTAAAAACTACTTTTGAGTGCATAAAAATGATCGGAAACGTGTGTTTATATGCTTAACTTGCTAACTGTAGTGAAAAAACACATGAAAACTCAGTATTTTTTTCGTTTTTTCCAAAAATTCAACCCGGAAGTCCGCTCGTAAATTTCGCCAGCGCACCTAAAAACACTCTATTTTCATCTAAAAACTACTTTTGAGTGCATAAAAATGATCGGAAACGTGTGTTTATATGCTTAACTTGCTAACTGTAGTGAAAAAACACATGAAAACTCAGTATTTTTTTCGTTTTTTCCAAAAATTCAACCCGGAAGTCCGCTCGTAAATTTCGCCAGCGCACCTAAAAACACTCTATTTTCATCTAAAAACTACTTTTGAGTGCATAAAAATTATCGGAAACGTGTGTTTATATGCTTAACTTGCTAACTGTAGTGAAAAAACACATGAAAACTCAGTATTTTTTTCGTTTTTTCCAAAAATTCGCAGCTCGTAAGTCTGGGACCTCGCAGATCAGAGCGCTCGTAATTCGGGGACTACCTGTATATATATATATATATATATATATATATATATATATATATATATATATATATGTATATATATATATATATATATATAAAAAACATATTCATCTCTGAAACTAAACCTAATGCGCAGCACTGCTGGCAGTGGTGCGGGGTGGTCGACCGCCCCACTGTTTTTAGTTTCGTTTTTGACGTGCTGCACGTTTCTTTCACTTTTGCAGCTTAACTAATAATTTTGGTTTTCCTGTGACTTATTTGCGGTATGATAAACAGTATGAGCATAATATATGCTCCCAATGTTTTGTTAAAAAAAATTGTAAATAATAAATGCCCTTTTTTTGCAGTTTTATTTATTTTTATTTATTTATTTATTTTTGCATCTGGAGATGCTATGACTTCATCAACTACTCGAGTTCAACTAGAGTTTTATTACGTTAATGTCAAGTTTAAAAATTATGTACTCATTCAACCTCTAGTCCATAAGTGTTTTTTTTTGTACCAGCCCACCTTAGACCACAAGCTGATGATCGATTTTGTAATAATATCAACAGACATGATGCGGCCTTATGTCTTGCACACTCGTAAAGAGATGAGCAGAACAGTCAACTCATCATCCACTAGTGGTGAGTTGGAGCTGGTGGCAGGGGAGGAGGCCAGACAGACCCGGTAAACTCAAACAAATGGTAAGGGTGAACTGGAAACGTGATGAACCTATAGGTTGTAGCAACCAAAGGACCTGCTGGTGGACACCAGTGACAATTGAGGCTGTCAAGCTGAAGGACGAGGCTTTTTAGGACCTAACTGTCTCAGAGAACTCCTAAAACAGCTTACCGGTACATTGGGAGGGGTACAAAAAGCCAAAACTGGCTGGAGGGATTAAATATCCTCTCTGGTATGGGAATGCTTTGGGAACCACCAGGGGGAGCTGGAGAGAGTTGCTGGGGAGAGAAATGTTGGGTTTTCCTCCTGGACCCATTGCCCCATGACACACCCACGAATAAGATTTAGAACATAGACCGATGGAAGAGAGAGAAAAAGCAAAAACAACACAAAAGCTGCAAGTTTGGCTTGAGCAAAAGTAATAATTTACTGAAGTTTACATTTACACTACTTCTTTATACTGTACTGTATACAGTACAGTAGTCCCTCAATACTTTGCGGTTCAACTTTCACGCACTCACTCTTTCGCAGGTTTTAAACATAATATTGTACACGACACACGATTGGCAATGTGGAAAGAGTGACCCTACCCCCTCCTTTCTCTTTCTGAGGCTGCCTGTCACAGCAGAGCAGACACATAACAGGCGGGCGTGCAACCTGTTGTATCTCTGCTCTGCTGTGACAGCCAGCCTCAGAAAGAGAAAGGAGGGAGCGGGGTTGGGTTCTGTCTTTCCTGATCACTACTGCTGAGAGCAGGAATGAACAGGTCAGATGAACAAATGTAGAATATCAGAGAAAATGCTTAGGTGGAAAAACAATAGTGATCCAGTTTAAAGAGAGAGAGAGAATGGCTGAGCAGGACAAGCCACTGGGAAATGTCCCAGTGCTCCCGATGGCCAGTCCGCCCCCAGGATTGGCTCAGTAACCGTGGCATCAGTCTTTCTGCTCTCTTATGCTGTACTCTTTTAGAGTATTTAGGGAGCTTAGAACATTGTTAAGAACATTGTAAGAGTGTGAGAAGGGTTTATAAAGCCTTAAAATATATATATAAACTAAAATAAATAAAATGTCCCTACTTTGCAGATTTTCACCTGTCGCGGGAGTGTCTGGAACGTAACATCTGCGATAAGTGGTGTACTACTGAATTGTGGTTAATTAGCATAATCTAAATTTGATATTAAAGCTCGATTGTCTCAGTTTGACGACTTCTCTCGGATGTGTCCATGAAGATGTGACTAATTCTCAGGAGTAGAGGTGGCCTTTTATATTATTTGGTGTTCTTCATCACAGCCATGTGTTTCATTAAGAAGCTGAACGCGAAAGACCATTTTTAAAGTCCCGGCACACAGGACGGCACGCACAGCAGCAACATGCACTCTAGTACGAGCCACTCAAGTTAGTGCACCACAAAAAAAAGAGTTTGGAAAAAGCAGGCACAAGGAGCCCCATCTTACCAGTTGGCTCTTAACAAGCCTGCAGCTGCAGTTTCGACTAACCCACTGACATCAATCCTTCACCAACTGCTTCTCCAGATTAGTATTCATTGTGGCTTGGAGATAGCCAACAGTCAAACAGGCATTGCTGAGTCTCATGAAACTCAAACTCCTTCTTTGTCTTAGTTTTACTTCCTTCTTCTGAGTTTTTGATGGAAGTGCTAACAAACTAGACAAAAACTGAAGAATTTACATTGTAATCTGTCAAAATCTGTGCAACTGCTATAGTGTTTATTATTGCCAGGTCATCACAGAGGCCCAAGCTGCTTAGTGCAAATCATCAGCCTGATTACACATCATGCATGCTTTTTTCCGCCCACATACAGTATATTTAAATAACTTTTTTGTGGCATCCTGCTTCTACTTCATTACCCAGCTCTGGTTTGATTGTTGTACAGTTGATAGTGGTTGGTTGTTTTAATCATTAATCATTTTAGGCTGATTACACTCTTCTATTCATCCTGTTTGACCAATCACATTCATTATTTTGTATATGACAACATTTAAGTGACTAGAGCACACTTATACGAGTATTTTTTTAACTTTTAAAACTCACCGATATGGCTTGTCAGAGTTATGAATTCGCCGGTGGTTCCTCACTCCAACATATGTAGCGCTGGTATAGTTGCAAACGTCACATTTATACATTTTCTGCAGACTAAAATCTGAAAAAGACAACATATGGAGCAGACATTTACAGCTACCTGAAAGCATCAGTTAAAAATGTCACATTTTCATTGTCTTACCTTCGTCTGTTCCCTGTTCAGACTCTTCCACTGTGGTGATGGTTTCAGTTCCTGCTGTAAGCGATGTTAGATCATTGCAGAAGCTATGATGCTCTCTTTCATGACTTCTTAACTGACTCTAAAAAGAAAAACACCCATGCACACCATGGAATTTGGTATCAAAGAAATTATAATTCAACGTTTTCAAAAAAAGGTGGAGGTGATCTCCACTGATGCTGCAGTGGGTTTACAAGACCTAAAGCTAGGGTATGTAAGATTGTAATGTAGTCTGTAACTTTTCAAACAATATATTTTTAACATATTTCTTCACTCTGTCACTATCTACTGACAAACTGATGTTAGACAAAGTAATCTCTGAAAAAAACTATAGTTCCCTTGCTTCTCTATCAGCATTTATAAAAACACTGAAAACACAGAGTGACCAGGACAATGACCAGCCAATCAAAACAGAGTTGTTTGTCACTCCCCAACCCACGCCCCCGCCTGTCACTCACAGCCTCAGCGTTGCGGCTCGTTCTCATTCAAAGGATTGCAAAGCGATGCAGGACTGTTTTGTATGTGACACAAATTTATTAAATATCCCTTCTTCATCACAGAGCTGGACTTTTATTTTGTTTTTTTGCAAAAAGTCAAGTGATCGCTTCATCCTCCACTCACAGGAATGAGGAACGCTGACAGACATGAGGAAGTCACGAGCGAATTAATCATGTCCAAACGTTGCTTCGTGAACCTCTGCTGATTTCTGCTGGATTTTCTGTTGTTGGACAACTGCTCCATGGTTTTATAATATTTTTAAAAGGTTTTATTATCATATAATCACAGAACTTTGCAGCGCTCCGAGCGGACATGTAGAGGAGGCGGAGCATTCCATTCCAGACATTCCAGAGCTGCGCTGACAGAAAGAGGAAATCACGAGCGAATTAATCATGTCCAAACGTTGCTTCGTGAACCTCTGCTGTTTTCTGCTGGATTTTCTGTTGTTGGACAAGTGCTCCATGGTTTTATAATATTTTTAAAAGGTTTTTATAACATATAATCACAGAACTTTGCAGCGCTCCAGCAGACACACAGCAGGGGGCGGATCCCAAGTTCAACAGAGAACGGACTGTGGCTCCCCCTCTGAGCCATATATAGCTCTGAGGGGAGGGAGCAGAATGCTTTTCTGCGCTGAAAATATTTCTAAGTCCCAGAGTGTTCAAGAAACTGCACACCCCAGCTTTAATGCTCCCTAATACTACCTCTGATGCAGATATCGTAGCAGTGGGCTGCCCTTCATCATTTAGAGTTTCAAACTCTCTTGACCTCACTCCCAAATCCATTGGATAAAATGATAATCTATTAAACTTTGCATCCATCAGGCACTAAGGTTTATAGATACCGGCAGGTCTGTGTTATTCTTAACTTGGCTGATCAAACTGAGACACACCTGCAATCCAGCACACCATCTTTCACCAAAAATCAGTCTGTCCCTTTGTCAAATGCTGGAAAAACTATGTGATATTAGGTCAGTAATTTTCAAACATTTTTCATACAGCTGAATGTCCACTGTTACTAGGGGTGTAACGGTACGCTAAAATCACATTTCGGTTCGGTTCAACTACAAGGAGAGCTCGGTTCGGTTTATTTTCGGGTTTTTTCGGTACAATTTTTTTTTTTTTTTTTACAAAATAAAGACTTACAAAATGTTTATTTTGAAAATGTGCCAAAAATATGTTTGTATTGTATTGTAGTAATAAATAAAAGTGACCCATTTGGATGATATTTTAAATAAACAGCACTCTACAATAAATAAACTATATGAACAATAATAAAAATCTTAATAAATGCAATAACAGTCAGAACCAGAACAATAAGCAGCAACAGACTGTTTACAATCTAACTAATCAAGTTTTTGTTCAGTAGCAGCAGTGTGGCTGTATTTGTCCTCATTACTGTACTCACAACTTCTTCTTGGTGGGACAGGTGGGACTGTGGGAACAGTTCAGAGTTCAGTTCAGTCATCACTTAGCTGCAGGTGGATTTACCTCTGTCACAGACTGGAAATAAAAAACAAAAGAGATTTAAAAAAAACAAGTTAATAAGATTATGATTTAAAAAAAAGATTATTTAGATAATAATAAAACAATACCTCTTGAACAATTGAATCTCTCACTCTTCATCATCATGGCAGGGCTTTAATCTGGTCCAGGGCTTGTTGTTGACAACATCAGTTAGTTTTTTCATAAAGAGCTGAACTTTTTGAAGTGTTGACGTGATGAATGTCTCATAGCGACGCTCAGTAACTTTAAACCCTGCGCATATAACAACGTTCAGACAGATTCAGAGATTTAAAAACTCATACAGCTTGTGTTATTGCTCTGGACCGCTGTGATTACCTGATGAAGGAGTTTTAATGCAGCTGCTGTTCACGTTCGGATGAAGTAGTTTTAATACAGCTGCTGTTCACGTTCGGATGAAGTAGTTTTAATACAGCTGCTGTTCACGTTCGGATGAAGTAGTTTTAATACAGCTCCTGTTCACGTTCGGATGACAGTTTCCAGCGCGTTCACGTGACGTGTTGCTGCTGCGTCACTCAAGCAGCTGCTGCAGAGTCTTCATGAAACAAAGTCCACACAAGCTGCGCGTGCGCTCATCTTTTAACAAGAAGGAGACCGCACGAGATGCTAACGGCTAAATGCTGCGCGTGCCACGCGAAAATAGCTCCGTGCTGAAACACGCCCAGGAAATTTTGTTCCGCGGTGCATATATTCCCCTGTTAAGAACGTTTAATGAGTGAAAAAATAACCGAAACGGTACGCAGTTGGACCGAACCGAACGTGGTGTACCGAAACGGTTCGGTAAACCCATTACAACCGTTACATGCCTAACTGTTACAAATGTTTTGCATATACACTCATTATTACAAATACTTGTGACAACACACAAATATTAGTTAACAGTGATTAAATGTCGAGCCCAACTGATAAAATCGATAGGGCTGATGTTTTAGGCCAATATAGGCGTTTGGGGACATATTTGTATCTGTGATAATAATTGTCCCATTATGTGCTGATATCAAGAATCAAGAATCAAGAATCAAGAAGGTTTATTAACATTGCATCAATTTTCACCAATACAACGTAAATATGTAGTTACAGTCATCCAGGAGAGAGAATGAGTGCAAAAAAGCTGCAGCTCAACAAAGCACATGACATGTTTATCAACACATGATATGTTTATCAACACATGATATACTTATAGCGCGGCTCCCATCTGTCCCCAGATGAAGGTCAAAAGCAGGAAAACAGGCAAAGACACGGGGTTTTACAGCATTGATATTAAAAAAAGATGAATCACATTTTGTCTTCAAGACACCGCGTGATCCAGTAAAAACCATATCAAAAAGCACATTTAGTTACAATAACAAATGGAGAGACGGCAGGCAAGGAGATAGAGTCTGTGAGTAATTTCAGACAAACACAGAGTTCAGCAGATGTGCAGCTGGGTGTTATCTGAGGCTTCACAGAAATCTCTGGGGAGGGGGAGGGGGGGGGACTCTTCAGCTCCACACTCCAGGAGAATGG